>VOMN01084992.1:0-16966 GCA_014899125.1 Orchestia grillus
CCGTATGTCGAAATCTCCAGTCGCATTAACTTTAAAATGAGATGTAGAACGCTGAATGTGTTACTACAGATTTAGAATGAAATATGACTTCGAGTACAGCTGTGATGCATTAAGTAATAACAGTTTCTCATACCGTGATTCTTACTAAATGTTGTGAACATTGCCTCAGTTTAATTCTGATTCTTGTTGAAACAGGTGATGGAAAAAAGTTGAATCCCAAATGATGGCTAATATGCATGTAAAAAGTCTGTACTTCACAAAGTTTAAACAGGTAAAATAAAAGTAAAACTAATAAATAAATGATTCCACTGTGAAAATAACACATAATACCAGGTCTTGGTACTCTTTCGTTACGCACGAAACACGGATTACAATCATTTATAATGAGCCGTTCAACGCACTAATGATTCTCAAATGTTCAGTATAGTCACTACAATCTATTTAAAAAAAACGTTCTCAGTAGGTTGGGTTGTGAGAATGATGATAACTATTTTGCTGTTTTTTTGCATCAAACCTAAGGAATAGGGAACTCTATTATGGTAATTTACTATCTAAGACATCAACTGAAAATAATTTCTTTGATATACATGATGACTAAACGTGCGTTCCTTTTCTTCATGCTGAAATCTGTCACTCCAGAATCGTAAGTTCGGCCAGAAAGAAGTGCTTTCAGTGTAGTTTTTACACTAACAAAAAATTTATTTTTGAACTGCCAAGAATACGGCTTACGATCGTATCGTACAAATTTGTATATTTTCATCAGGAAAGTTACCCTAAACATTATGTACCTGAGCACTTCCAAATCATGGAAAGAATAAGAAAGTTAACAGCAGCTTCGCCATCAAGTGTAATCCAATCAAGATCTGTTGCACCGTGTTACTCCAAGTTTTGTGTGTGTCTTAACACAATTAATTTTAAAGGTGTAGGTATTGTGATCTCTATGTTGCGGAGGTGCAAAGCCTAGCGCAATTATTTTCATTTGCCTATGTACTTCTGCTATGTTCAAACGATATGCTTAGGTTGCTACAGTAAACATGACGGGGCAGCAGTAATAAGTTTTCCCGGTTGTTATAAACTCACAATTGGAAGAAGTACGCTTGAAGGAAGTGGTGATTTTAAAATTTTCAATATTCTCAACTTTGTATCAGTTGAGTATATTGAGCGATTGTTTGCCTTGAACTAAGGTCGTCTAAAGTAGTTTTCCTGAAATTCGTTTTCAGAATTGTACTGTGGATACTCGGTTGGTCAAGAAAATGGCCTGCAACTGGACTGTGGCATTTAATCTTCCTTTTCCAAGGGAAGAACTCCGCCGCGGGGTCTCGATCCGGAGGCTTTTTGACTAGGAGGCAAGCACGCTGTCATTGTGCTGCGGAGCCGGCTCACATGATGCGTTCTAGTCGCTAGAAAATATTATCTAACTTCAGCTGAACTCGACTGCGCACTCTATAGAATAGCTTAGTATTGGTTTGTTTGAAGGTTACAATTTTATACTTGTAAAAAAAGAAAAATGCTATAATTAACACGTTGACTCCGAAGTAGGTCATACATGGTACACGCGATCGTCTAACCTAACCTAATGTAACNCACAGTAGAAATATTTGTCGGCATATAATTTTACCTGTGTGGAGAGTCGGAGTCATCGTATTAAAGCCTCTTCTTATTTATTTTTCCTTGTCATTGAGTCACGCTTAAATCTTTTAATTTTCTGTCGTACCTCTACGTTCCGTAAAAACAGATTCCAAAGGAGCTCAGCATTGAATTGTATCTAGAATTTGGATTGTAACTTGAGCTCTTCCAAATCGACGGTATTGACTGAATTTAATTCTACCAAATTTCTATTAGAACGTACTTTTAAGTTCAATTTGAGTAGACTATATATTTTTGTATACAAGAATTCATTCTCATGCAGTTCCTACCAGGAAAATGAAACTGTTTTAAGAGAATACTTCCAAAGCAAAACTGATAAAAGTACTCCTATCGAATCCCTTTAAATTAAGTCTTTCTTGTGGACGAAACTACGGAGTAATCTTGGGCATCATGGTCGTATCTTCAAGAAGTTGTAGATATTCAGTGAGCTGTTTACTGAAGATTTGTGATTACTGAGTTAAACTAAATACGTTCAACATTTCAGTGAACATGCTAAATAAATGTGTGGAAAAGTTTCTCACCTACTTGTAAATTTTCATTTATTTTTGTTGCAAATTTCGTAAAATAACTATATAAAAACGAGAGAAAAATAATATTTACGCGTAACTAAGGGTTCCAAGGCCCCAACAGCTGTTTATAAACTCAAATCGGAGTCAAAATACAATTAGCANTTCCAAATCGACGGTATTGACTGAATTTAATTCTACCAAATTTCTATTAGGACGTACTTTTAAGTTCAATTTGAGTAGACTATATATTTTCGTATATAAGAATTAACTATAAGGCTGAGAGTTTCTAAGAGAAGAGTATTGTAAAGGTGTCATGGATCTCTAATTGGGTTGTCAATTCGAACTGTTCACGTTTCATCCGTAAGAATTGCTCATCTAATGATATGTATTGCGATAAAAGTAGTACACATCTCAAAGCATTTTAGGCAGTAAACCTTCATGCAAGAGCGTTATCGCTCTATCGGATTCACATATATCTGCAAACTTTGTTCGACAATTTTGTTTTCATGCAAATGCTTTTATAACAGGCACCGTAGTTACGTTTCTCCCGGCCTTATTTGAACAAAAAGAATAACAACTAGCACACGCCCTAATTTTTTAAGGATAGCGCTCTACATTTTTCAATATCGTATCATATTTGACTTATTTTAACCGCTTTGCTTTTTTTCGCTGCTCACACCAGCTATGATGCACAGAAGTATTACGGAACCTATTGGGAGCAGCCTGTGCAGCCATGGAGCACAGCGCCAAAGACTTAAACGCCATTGGACAAATTCTTTTGAAAGGCGCATTAGAGACTCGGTCTCTGCGGAACTTTTATCTTTAGAAACATGTGATTGTCAGAACTGTCGTTACATTAGGCCAATAATTTCAACGCAGTGCTGCTCAAGTGGAAATGAAACACTAGCTGCCGAAGAGAACTTGCCGCGATCGATACCAGTGTTTACATCACGGATTCGTACCTCACCGGCCAATTGGCGCGTGAATAACCGCGGCCCGGCGGGAAGGTTTCCAAAACGAAACGATTTCATATATGAACAGGGAATCAAGCCGTGTTCGTACAACATGCTAATTTATGACAACAAGAGCTATTTCCTTGCGCCAGAAAGAGCCAAAGAGTTGACACCAGCAGGATGTTCTTCAATAGAGCGCGATTACTCGCCGCTGAAGCCGAACTCCTCGACCCTAAGGCGTCCATCACTAACTTGGGACGGGCGTTTGAGGGCGGCTGCTGGAGCGTCGGAACGCGGGGCCGAATTGTCGCCTTACAAGAGGTACCTTAACATGACCGCCGGCTACCGCAGATCTTACCAGCACGTAAGTACAGGAACAATTTGAGCCTAATTAATTCTTTGTTCTTGGTAACATTCTCAAGAAATGAGCTTATAAATCCTCTGAAATTGCTATCAACATTCAATTGCAGGCGTTTTTTTGCCAGTTGAGGAAGGATGAGTGAGCTTCTTCCGTTTATTAGGCACGAAAATGTGATCCCCTTAGCTTGGACTCGATTGCTGACGTCACACCCTGCGTCACTAGGTGTGCGTCAGAATGGGGCAATGGAAACCCGTAAAGGATTAACTTGCTTTTAATTATACGAAACATAACCGTATCATTCGTTCCTATTTGATGCACTTGCGTGCGTATTCACTCAAGCTACAAAAGAAATAAGAATTTAAAGCTATACTGTATTATTTCTATCGTACACGAGTGACATAGGTCCTAGTAGAGTTAACGAGTAAACGTTCTTCAGCTTTTTTGGGGAACTTGACGTTCTCCAAAAGATAGTTAGATTTCTAAATGGAGAGTATTTTGGTAGTACCTGCAGTAGTTATAGTCTACACAGAGTGGCCTTTCGCTCGCAGTTGAAACCCAAAGACCTCATTGGAGAATCAACTGCAAGTCTTGTAAGAGGCTCTCGTACCTTACATCTTAGTTTTTGTAAAATGCTTCCTTGCACGTCATTTCCGCACTTCTTTCTTATATCTACGCCAGGCCTCCCAACACATACGTAGTCCCCAAAATACAGGCGAGTTACTGAGCCCCGTTCATGCATAAAGTTCACTAAGCAATTCGTTGAATTCAATTGTTCATGTGTCCCTTGTTCAAGTACGTATGCTTCTTTCAAGACCGTCTGCAACAACATTGCACAGTTGCAAGAACAGTTCAAAGCAGAATTTACGTTGGTTTTAATTATACACTATTGTAACTTGTGAGTATAACTTTACGAAAAGCTTATGGCGGGGCAAGGAAACAGTCAAATAACTGTTAATTCGAGTTAAATCTCAGTCTTTATTTAATCATGCGTTTCAGTGGTGAAGCGGTGTCATATGCGCAGAGTTGGTCCCCTCTGGAAGGTAGTATTTATATATATGTAGAGCGTCATGAAATGTCCCTATATATCGGTCTCAACTGGTAGCGTTAATGAATGAAACTTGCTGTAAATGAGAAGGAAGTAAAATTTCAGAATTAGAAATGTAAACTAAAACCAATTAGAATTAGAAAGTGACTTAAGACGTTTGCAGTCAAAGAAACTAACCAAATACATGTTACGCCTTTTTCTCTACCACAGCCTACCGAGTTCTTTGAGGAGGGTTAGGTTGTCCAGAATCGCACCGGCAGAACTGAGCAGGTTTGTTTACAAGAATTATCGGTCCTNGTTTATGGCCAAATCGTGGGCTAAGAATTATTTTCGATCAACGAATATGCATTTATCAGCGATGTACATTTAAGCGAATATACTGTGTATCTATCATTTAGCGGTACCTCAGCTATAGATAGGCCTTCGGGACTTCTAGCTTCCGTGCCTACTTTGCCTCTTTACATTTTCACACCTTCTTCGCTATCTCGTCTTTGTCTTTTTTTCCTCTTTCTTCTTAACTTGCTGTTTCTGGGTGCGGGGAGTCCGGTGTGGGAACACACCTGTGCATAGATTCCCCGTTTCATACAGTCCGCACTAAATGGTCCCTTCTTCTCTTCTGTCTTAGTATCACATTTCATGTGGATAAGGAGCCTTAATCGAACGAGTTTAATGACAATAATCTATCAATTGGGTGTATATGTATCTATCATTTAGGCGAATATCGGATTTTAATTGATTTAATAAGAGCAATGGTATTAAAAGGAAACTAATAGTTTAATATACTGCAACAAATATACCAATAGGTTTCCTTTGGTAAATTTAGTACCAGGCCGTGAACACACTCTAATAACTCCAAAACAACCGCCACTGAACGCGCACGACGCAAGTTGAATCACTGACTTACAAGGAACAACCGCAGCAGAGACGGGCTGGTGAAGGATGGGCTGAGGGAAGATGATGGAGCAGAGTGGAGGGGGTGAACAGGAGCAGAGTGGAGGGAGTGAACAGGAGCAGAGTGGAGGGAGTGAACAGGAGCAGAGTGGAGGGAGTGAACAGGAGCAGAGTGGAGGGAGTGAACAGGAGCAGAGTGGAGGGAGTGAACAGGAGCAGAGTGGAGGGNAGGTCAAGGCTTACAGGTCAAGGCTTACAGGTCAAGGCTTACAGGTCAAGGCTTACAGGTCAAGGCTTACAGGTCAAGGCTTACAGGTCAAGGCTTACAGGTCAAGGCTTACAGGTCAAGGCTTACAGGTCAAGGCTTACAGGCTCATGACCCACAGCATCTTAACTAATGACCATGAGAGGATGGGAAGTCGGTGTTGACGAATATAGGAATGTCGGTTTTTGAGCCTGGTGTAACTCTCACCAGAGACACAAGCGTCACAGGGACCTGCCCTCTCACTTGGGATTAAATGGCGATCTTGATCGAAAGATTTGTTCCCCTACGTCGTCTCAGACTGACCATCTTTGTCCTTCCGTCAAAGTTAGGCAGGCACGAAATTTTTCCGAGTTCGGTAATTATCGCCAACAAACAGTGACCTTCCAGGAGCAAGAATTTCTCAAGTTTTAACATATATCTTTCTTTTTGATAAATCAAAACTCTTTATTTTTCACGAAGTTTTTCCATTTTTATGTCTTCCCAGGTTAGAAGCCAGATGTATCCCTAGAGGAACCTGCCATGAACGTATTTACGATCATTGATGTTCCTTTCAATTCTCTCTGCTCTTTGTCACCATTTCAAACGACTTTTTCACAAGCGAATCTAGATCTCATTATTGAAGTTTAACTCAAACTAGTTCTGCCAAGCTAAACAATTTTAAAATGTCCCATACAATTGTCTTAAGAAATCTATAAATGTCTGTAATTTTAAGTTTTCCTGAAAAAACTAGTTTTTAAAATGTCTAAGCTTGCCTGAAATCGGCAGTCAACGGTTCTGCCAGCACCCCAGCGGCGACGCCTGTCCACCACCGCCCTGAGGGCCCCAGCGACCGACCAGCGCCCCTTGGAGCCCCTCGCACCGCGACAGCACCGCAGCAGCGCTAGGGACGGTGTGCTCCCAGCCACCTCCAGCCTGCGGTAAGTAAGAGGGACGGTGGGCTCCCAGCCACCTCCAGCCTGTGGTAAGAGGGGCTGTGTAGGGTTTATCAACGCATAGTGTAGAGGTAGTTTTCGATATTACTCCTACTTTTATTATATGATTTAATTTGTGTTCGCAATTTTTAGAGACAGGTATTCAAAATGAGAGCTCTTGATTTGTGTAAGAAAGTTTTCTCGTAAATATGTTAGTTTCATTTACCTCTAAACTCGAACGTTTGTGGTTTCATTAACTTGAAAGCTTCAGCAATTTCTGCGATACTTGACTGAAATTTAAAAAATAAGTTAAGAGCAAAAAATCAATAAGAATTGAAAAGTCGCATTGCTAGTAAGTTTTGTTTCAGTGAGCGAAGCATCGCGTGATAGTTTTCTCTGTTAAATATTGGTTCTCATTTCATTTGCAGCCATAGATCTCACGAAAACGGACCCCATCGCAAGAAAGAGTGCGTAGTCATCATAGAGGAAGATGGTAAAGAAAGTTTAATACCAGCCGAAAATACATTTTCAGTTTCATACGTTGAAATGGGAAGTTCTTGCAGCGGTCATTTCAACCGATCACGTTTGTCACAAAAAACTTATGCCGATCCAAGCGCGGTAGCCGTAGGTATATCTTCTAAACCAAACTTTCATTACCAAAAAGAATGGAGCAGAAACCCCAACGTTTTCTCTTCCTCCTGTGACACTTTGCATGAAAAAAGTAGCAGCTCGAACTTTTCCAAGCATTTGACCGCCGCTGCAGATGCGGAGCGTGGCAGATCATCCAAAAGATCGTCGTCCTTTGAGCCTTCAGGGAAAAGGAAGGACAAATTTTGTACAGCTCCACGAGGTACAAAGTCATTAGTTATTAGTTCACCTCGTAACTGTCAACGCGTGTCACATTATGTCAACACAGACAATTCTTCGAAATTAATTGAACATCCTTCTTTACCATCGACCCGGAAAAAAGTGAATGACAGTTTTTTTGAGGCAACAAAAAACATTTTAGATATCAGCGGTAGAGCGACAAGCCCGCAGTCTCAACCGCAATGCATTACGCTGAGTGCGCCGCCACAGAAAGGGCAGAAATCTTCAAAGTTTTCCGTATTCCTCAAAAAAGAACAGCTTCGTTCAAACGAACGAGGCGCTTCAGCCACATCCCTTCTGGAGAACGAAACTGCTGAAAAGAAGCGTTCGATTCTCTCATTTATTGCCGAAAAAGTGAAAATATTCTCCTCAGAATCTTCGTCATCTGGATATGAAAGTGGTGACTGTTCCGTTCACTCATCGTTAGGGTCAAGCTCAACTGAAATTATTTCTACCCAACAATGTGATCGTGAATCTCGGGTCACTCCTTTTCAAAAGAAGAAGAAGAAAAAAGATGGGAGCAATGTCCCATCATCAAAACAAACCACCAAACACAATACTGATACGTCGCCAGCCATTGCCGCTAAGTATGGGCCTTCAAAGAGCGAGTCCCCAATTCCTCTCGAGGAAGTTGCTTTAAAAAGAAACTACAATGAAATCTATGCCCGCAGTCGTGACAGTAAGCTGTGTGGGGACCATATTAATCCAATTAAGAGGGTTAGTAAGTGTTCACTTCTGAGTGATAGTAATAAACTGGCTTCAGAAGCAGTCTCGGGCTATCAAATGGTAAACAAGGGTTTTGAGGGCACATCTGAAATAAATTTGTCTCAAAATCATGAGCTGGAGAACGACACTTACAGAACCTCTGAAGACTTTATGGCGAAAGGCCTTGAGAACGAAGAAAATTCTTCTGGAAGAAAACCCGCAGCTTCTACTTCGGTAAGACATTACTTAACCATTCAATGGTGAAGGCGTGCGATGATTCTACCTATTGAGTATTTTCAGTGTGTAACCTTTAAAAAATACGGAAAGTGGAACATATTAGTCTGAAACTATCGCGCGTTAGGTTTAGCCAAAAAAATGACTTATTTTACGTTGGTGTTATAAAAATACGCGCCTTCCTTCACTCGAGCTCAGTAACGGGTTTACCCACCGAATTTCACCCATATCTCTAACAGGCGTCCTTGAAACAAGGATAGCTGAAGCGTCCTTGAGACAAGAATACTTGAAGCAACCTCAACCCAAATATTCCTCGATCACGTATTCCTCGATAAAAATGTTCCAGAAGCCCTTGACACAATGATACGTAGTGCATTCTTGACCGACCCAAATACTCATGAAGCCTCCTTGACCCGAACATCTCTCCTCAACTGCCCCAGGCCAGTCCACAGCAGGAGCTGCTGCAGCTGATGCAGGACAGTGGCAGCACTGCTGCAGCTGATGCAGGACAGATGCAGGAGCTGCTGCAGCTGATGCAGGACAGTGGTAGCGCTGCCTACGCCAGCCACCCCCTCCTACCGCTCCTCGAGCACCTCTGCAGAGTGGAACGCGCCCTTGCGAACGTGCCTAATGGTAAGCGCTTGCGACCCTGTCTTATGTCTCAAGCTAGTTTAGGGATATTACAGGAAATCATCCTATGGGAAGCGTTTGTGTCCCTACCTTACGTCTTAAGTTAGTTCAGGAACATGACAGGAAAGCAGTCAGTGGTGAGCGGTTGTGCCCTTGTATATCTCTAGTTAGTTACGCGATATCGCGGGAGAGCAGCCAACGGGATAAACTTCTGAAAAGTTGGAGATCATGGAACATTTCTGTTCACGCGCGTACATGTTGATGGATTGGGGACAGTGGCTTGACACAGGTTCATTTTTTTATTATTGAGTTACATAATTTACAATTCTAGAGTATGCCTCACTCGTTGCAGGAGACAGTTTTCAGTTTTGTTGTGCTGTTAAGTATGGTTCGTTTCACCTGCAACACTTCTCTTTTGTTAGAAGAGACCAATATTCCATGGAACCCACGAGCGTCTTTAATATTTCATCTGTTAAGATTTTTTTTCCGTATTGATACCTTTTCAGCCTATGCAGAGGCTTTTCTGGGCAAAAAATACTCAAGTGGACGCTATTAGGATACCTAAGCTTCATATCGAACCCTTGCATAGAGACTTCTGTCTTTCGTGGACATTTAGCTTCTTCCTATTTTCATAACTTTCATCACTGATTATTTTGATCTTTTCTTCCTCTTTTTTTTAACTTACTGTTTCAACGCGAATACAATCCTGTATGGGAACACACCTGCGCATAGATTCCATGCTTTCTAAAGTCCATATTAAATAGTCCCTTTAGGGGAACCAACTTTGAGGTCAAATTGCATTTGGATTGGGAGCATTAAACTAAGAAATAATCCAATCTTTTTAGTGATGTACAATGAAAGCAATTCGTGTCGACAGCCAAAATCGTCCACCCCGGCAGCTTCCTAGAGCTGCTGTGGCACTACTCCAGCAACAACAGCGCCCTCGCAGACCACGTCGCAGCGATGCTCGTTGCCTACGTCACTGATGCTCGAGGTTTTTTTCTCTCGTTTAGAGGATCCTTTTCATGAGGATGGTGCTAGTTTCCCATGAGCTAAATACTATCTTGTTGAATAAATGTTAAAGGCTTTGAGTAGTCCTTCGTACAAATATACCTGCACCCTTAAATATTCTGTTATTTTTTGGTTAAAAATATTTGTCGTGGGGAACCCGTTGTACCTTGGCCCCTCTCTCTGGAAGGTCTTTAAGAAACTATTGCTTGTAGTGCAGGCATGGTAGTAGTGCAGACACGGTGGTGGTGCAGACATGGTGGTGGTGCAGACATGGTGGTGGTGCAGACATGGTGGTGGTGCAGACATGGTGGTGGTGCAGACATGGTGGTGGTNGTCGTGATGCGACAACTGATGTGCGAGCACTGGTCGTGATGGGACAACTGATGTGCAGGCGACGGAGCGGAGCGAGTAATGCTGGAAATGCTGGCCTCCTCCCACTACGCCATCTCAGGTGAGGCTCGTGGTTGACGCCTCTTTTTACCTGTCCCTATGACTCAATTTATGGTCTTGTTACTTTAACCCAACTCGTTGCCTGCGTCCGTTCCCTTCCGAGGTCGGAGGACAGACAATTGGGCTTAGGGTAATTAGGTCTGTCTATAGTTTGCCATGGGACTAGCGTCCCCAGGGGGGCACTGTTAGGTTACCCTAGCTATAGGCAGACCTTCGGAGAATGTGCTTTTTGTACCTACTTTGTATCTTGTAACTTTCACATCTACTTCGCTATCTCTGTTTTGTCTTTTTGTCCTCTTCGTTCTAACTTTGCCGTTTCTGTGTGCAAGGGATCCTGTGTAGGAAGACACCTTGCGTATAGATTCCCCGTTCTCTCCAGCTCACAGTAAAATGCTACCTTCTCGTTGCCCTCCTTGAATCACATTTCACTTGAATCATCGAATATTGTGATGTGAAGTAACTACGTCGGTGGGACGTTGATACGACAAGCAGCTTTCTTTTAGTTCTAGTTGTCAAATGATTTTATGGCTCTGTTGTCATGAAGTACTTCATTGACGTCAAGTAGTTTACCAGCTTCGTTATCGTGAAGTTGACAAGTGTCACTCAGTTCACCTACTATCATATTTTAGTATGGGAATAGCAATACTGTGTACAATTTGAGAGCGAGTCGGTGTTTGGAGTTTTTATTCACTTCTTCTGAACTACGTTTATTTAATTTTGATTCATCAGCATCTATACTACATGATCATACGCCAAGTTCAACTTTTTGTGCATGTAACCGTTTATTCGTGCAACCAGAGAATTTGGTTGGAGAAAATTAACAGTTTCAGATTCTCTGGTACGGATTCTTCACTAGCGACACTGTGTGCAGTACGTCATAGGAGGCAGGCCAGTACAGTGGTACAGGAAATTACAGTATTTTGTTTCAGATTTACAGTCATTTTTGACGGCAGGGGACGCTGGTGAGTTAATAATCGTCAATTTTTGTAACTTTTTCATTTTCCATCGATCCTTCCCTCAATCTTCTTTGGTAGGCAGAAACGTCAGGGTGATCGAGCGCAAATGCGTTCAAATTCTTTCAACATCATTCCTTGTTTCAGGGTTGCATATTTCATAGAACATATTATGCTGATATCGAATGCACCCTTGTGCGCTATAATTTATACTAATAACTTTTAAATTTCTCTCGTGTAATACTGATAAGTGTGACAGGTCGACTAACTTGCAGACGGGTTGACTGAGGGACGGATTAATTGATTGACTGAGGGATTGATCAATTGATTGTCTGACGGGTGAGTGGAGCTCTTAGCACAGAGACGATGTGTCAGGGTGTAATTCTACTTGATAATATTTTGCAAGGATGAATTGGAGAATTTCTTCTGAGAATTTATTTGCTAACCTAAGAATTTTTTCTTCTGAATTATTGGGATCATTAACCGAAAAATATAACTCAGAAATTCATTATTTAAGCAATATTGTACAATGCTGAATATTATAATGTCGCTGACGACTTAAAGCGCCATGTAAGGGATTAATGCAATGATTTGAGTTCGGGAATTTGTAGAGGTTAACCCGGACTGGCACAGTGTAGCTCTAGGCAACAGTATGCAAAACGATCGCTCTGTAAAGATTTTACCATGATTGTCAACGATCTTGTTATTTTTAATGAACATTGAATAACAATCGTTAAAATTTCATTTTTCAACATGAATTTCTCTTAGGAATATATCATCCCAGCACACCTAAGGACTGGTGGTTATACGGGAAACTTTTTTAATAAAAAATACATGCCCTGGAAAGTTGCATAGATGCGGGCCCTGTGAATAAATTGCGAACTAAAGTTAAACTTTGTCGCCCATCAGTTTGCATGTCTTGCTAGTTTATTTTATTTCTACATGTCCCAAGTAAAGTCCAGTAAACATATTTGCACATATATTGTTATGAACTGGGATCATTTTCTTCGTTCGAAGCGTTTCGTACATTTTCATATTTTACTCGAGTCTTCGTTTCCAACTTATATAGAGGTATTCAGAGCAGGTGCATCTTATGATTCTTGGCTACCTTCGAATCTTATTTCCACCGTATTAAATTTGATTGATTTTGTACTAGGTACTGCTCGAAAAATTGTCACGGTAGGGAAAGCGTATTGCTTCAAATATCCTGATATTTTTAGCGTATCGCTTCAAATATCCTGATATTTTTGAGCGTATTGCTTCAAATATTATCCTGATATTTTTTAGCGTATTGCTTCAAATATTATCCTGATATTTTTAGCGTGTTGCTTCAAATATTATCCTGATATTTTTAACGTATTGCTTCGAATATTATCCTGATATTTTTGAGCGTTCTCCTCCAGACCGACTCATGAAATGCGAAGGCAGCCGCGTCGTGAGGCTGAGAGACACACCTGGTCGACGGAGTGCCAGAGTGTCTTCCCGCCCTCCGGTTAGAGGTATTTCCATTCACGATGCAGCAATAATCAAAGGTTCTTTATTTCATCGAAGCATCTTAAGTTAGGTATGTATTTAAGATTTCCTTTTTCTTCTTCTTCATCCCCCTCAAAGGGAATAGGATAGACAGAGTTACGTTTGTCTATAGTATGCTATGGGAACTGGCGACTCAAAGGGGAGCACTGTTAGGTTACTTCAGCTATAGGCCTTCGGGACTTTAATCTTTCGAGCTTACTTTGATTTTTTCTATTTCACGCCGTCTTTGCTGATTATTAATTATCTTTTATTTCTTTTCCTTTTTTACTTGCTGTTTCTATGCGGAGAAAGTCCTGTCTAGGAACACATCTTGTGCATAGACTCCTCGTTCCCGACAGTCTATGCAAAATTCTCCCTTCTTTTTCCTCTCCAAATACCTCATTTTCCTCTCCAAATACCTCATTAGATGAAGGCTAAGGAGTCTTCATCTAATTAAATAACAAAATAACGTCCTTCTTCGAGAAGTATTGGACATTAATTATTTTTATTTTAGCCTGTTAACGGTCTCTGGCAAAGTGGCGGCGATGCATTAACACGGCCAATGAAGTTGACAGTGACCATGAACAGCTTAAAGACGAGTTCGTTTACTTTTCATCGAAAGAACCATTCCTTAACACCGATCATTTCTCAGCATTGCAGGAACCTAGCGCCCTAAAGCTAGCGTGGTGGGTGCGGTGGAAGCAAGGTAAAGTTAATTAGGATTGAAAACCCTGAAAACTCGTATTGCTCAGTGCTAACGTTGGATTTCAATTGCTTTTGTCATTTAAAAATTCTTAGGACTAAGTGATAGACTTCTGAAGTTACACCAACGGAGAAACTTGAACCACCAATACTCGAACTAGTGTTTGTCGCAAATTCTTCGAGCGACTTATGGTAGACTGCTGGGGATCTTAATTCATCGCCCTACTGGCTTCAACTTCATGTAATTTCCCCTGAAAATTCATTTTAAAAGCATTGCTAATTGGAACCAGTTTGTACATTTCCGCTGTGTTCCCTATTCCTCGGATTTATTTTTGGTGCATTCAATGCTTTGCTGACCATCAAATTACGTTTGCATGAGTAAGAACACATGCTCATTAAAATTTTTCCGTCACGAGTATAAATATGAGAAACTTCGAATTATCATGAAACAGATTTATTTAATTAGAAATGGTAATATCTAATATTTTAACGAGTGTTAGAATGCTTTTATTGAAACGTTTATTTTCCAGCTAACTTTCTAAACAAGTTCAATTGATTTCGCAAGAGATGATAACGCCGTACTTTCACTGAGCCACGCTGATGCCAGGAACAGCTTGGGAACCTCGCTTGGATTTACCATCTGCTCCCCCAGCTGCAATGTGTGGCCTGACACGAGGGTGTTCAGTAATATTACGTCAAAAGTTCAGCCCCTAGAACTGAACGTCATTTGCTGATGAATCGTGCAAGGAATCGCGTAAGGAATCGCGTAAGGAATCGCGTAAGGAATCGCGTGACACGCGTAAGAAATTGTAATTAAGAGTGGTGAATTTTTTCCTCGGCCCCCGCAACGGAGCGTTTTTACAGCTAGTCTGACGCAGCTCGACTTCAGCCTTGAGATGAGCATAGCTGTAATGAAGTCGAGATGAACGAAATGCTGGAGGATCTGAGCCTATGCACACGATCTTTGGGAGGAAGCTGTGGCACGGCTGGGACTCCGAGCTCTCAAAACCCTGTAAATGTTCCCATCAACATGTCCAGAAATAAGAAATCCAAACCCAGGACAAAAGAAATCTTCTAGCAAAGTTTTATCTTTCACAGTAACTTCGAATGGCTGAGCACGTCTTATCGATCGTGGTTTTAGCGACAATTTTTGCACTGAAGAGGAATGACATGGATGGATGACTCGCTCATTCGGTTGTTTTATTCCAGGGACGAGGACAATTTCCACTTGAGCTTAAACGTGAATTGAATCAACAGAATCTTTGTACGAATCTGATTATGGATGGTTGGTGCGTCAGTGCTTTGAATATTGATGAAGAGTTTTTACTCAGCAATGAAAATAAAGGAATAGCTTTCATTAACTTAGTATTGATAACCTAATTTTGACGACGTCATAAACGTTGAATCCTGGGAAAGTTCCTAGGTATCATAATAGCAATTGTACAAGAATATAACGGAAAAATTTACAAACGTTAAGACTATTTTATCGGATATCCTTTTGGAAGACGATAAAAAATTCACGAAAACTCTGGTCATAACAAAGTGAGAGAACTTGTGAGGAGGCACTCAAGCGAGGTCCGCATACTAGCTAAAAAGCAGCTGTGATAAATTTTTCGGGATTTTTTGGGGAATAGAGTAACAAAAGGGGAGACATTCTATCTGGAACGACCCTCCTAAGGGGGCCGAAGAGCCGAGGAAATGGCACAGAGCGTATGGATTTCAAAGCAGTGCGCCAGCAGAGGCTGCCATTGGCCCTTTTACGTCTTTAATTCACTTCTTGCAGTGCACTGACCATTTCTAGTTTCGTGATTGCGGAGTGGATGGTTGAGTGAAAAAAACATGGGGTAACTGTCACGGGAGCTTCACGCATCACCGACGCGGTGCTTCCTAATTACGAGATCAGAAATAATTTTCATCGACTCGTATTACATCAGGAGGGTTTTTAAAAACTAATCTATTGTGAAGTTCTGAGACATGCCAGTTTTATTTGATATCGGTGTGTTCATAGGGAATACTTTAAGGGAAGAGCTCACCGTGATAAGCCGACAGATGTACTCCAACTCGCGGCATCCATTGAGGTAGAAATCCGGCGAGTTGGACCAAAACTCACTAGTGCTGTGATGAACAGCTTCCGCACGTGAAGAACATCGTTTTCATAAATAATTTAAAAGAAATTTGCCAGTCTCAGAATTCTGCTGCTTCTCAGCTATTCAAATTCCTTCGATTATTTAGGAAGTTACTTTCTTGTTCGCCGCCGACGAAGAGGAGATTTGAATGCGTGTGTTAGTGTAAGCAGGTTACTGTGGTTCCCACGAATGATTTTTAGTTTGGATCAGGGAACAAGAGACCAAAGATACAGCGTAGCACACCCGGCTTAAAGAAGCGATAACTTCAGTTACAGGAGACGCTCAGATTGCAATCAGGGGGAACTGGAAATTCGAAATTAAGCAGTTGGAAATTTGAGACTTCGATGCCTTGTATTGCGTACTTTGATGAGGTGGCGCACATCAAGCTCCTGGGGAATGGAGATGTGTGGTCTGGCAGGCCCCTCGGGGAGCAGAGGAAGGGCTAGCGTTACTCTACAGAGAGTGCGCAAGAAGTCCGGGGGAGCTCCACGAGAACAAGTAAGACAAGCTAATCTCCTTTTTGAATTGTTAGTTAATTTCATGCTCTTAATATAACTATACATGCACAATTTATTCATGGTTATGGTAATACTTTAGTACAAATGTCACGCAAAGAAGGGCTCGACGGGCTGTGTTCGGAACAGTTGTGAACAACGGCTTTGCTGGGGAATTCGTTGCTCTTCAAATATGCTGTGCCAGCCGTACCCATACCAGTCAACGCGACCTCGACCTTCCGACGCCCCAGGAGACCGACTATACGGTCCTGCTTGATAGGATGTTAGTTTTTCGTTAAACGTAAATGAAACTTGATTGCACACGTGGCTGCAGCTAGTTTTTTGGGGCAAAGCTAAGTGTAGTCACGAGACCAAAATAATTTCGTCGTTAAAACGTTAACACGTCGGCTGCAACGTGACCCACATATGCGTCGTGTGGTACGTTACTACTCTCAGCTCAACTGCTATAAATTTTTTATACATTCGGGAAAGTCGCCTTTCATCAGTCGAATGTTCATTCAAAAGTTGAATTTTGTAAGTGAAATCATATTTGTTATAATAAACTTAATTGTGACTGGTACTAAATCCAACGAAGTAATTAAAAATCATAGTCATGTATAAACGTGTCTGAGATCAGCTCTATTCTCAGTAAGTCCGTTCTGAAAATATTGGAGCAGAAATTTAAGACGAAAAAATGATG
>VOMN01085007.1:0-11919 GCA_014899125.1 Orchestia grillus
CAGCAGTTTGTGAGGTGTTCGTAGCCAGCAGTTTGTGAGGTGTTCGTAGCTAGCAGTTTGTGAGGTGAGGTGTTCTTAGCCAGCAGTTTGTGAAGTGAGGTGTTCTTAGCCAGCAGTTTGTGAGGTGAGGTGTTCTTAGCCAGCAGTTTGTGAGGTGAGGTGTTCGTAGTCAGCAGTTTGTGAGGTGAGGTGTTCGTAGCCAGCAGTTTGTGAGGTGTTCGTAGCTAGCAGTTTGTGAAGTGAGATGTTCTTAACCAGCAGTTTGTGAGGTGAGGTGTTCTTAGCCAGCAGTTTGTGAGGTGAGGTGTTCGCATCCAGTAGTTTGTGAGGTGAGGTGTTCGTAGCCAGCAGTTTGTGAGGTGAGGTGTTCGCATCCAGTAGTTTGTGAGGTGAAGTGTCCCAACCCAAAGGCTTGAGAGGAAGTGAGGTGTCCCAACTCGGCAATTAAGCCCCCGAGAAAACCGGACAAATTGTTTTCTTCCATTTAACTGAGGCACGCATTATTAATTTCGGAGTTGGCTCGTCTACAAAAGGGTCTTTATACATTAAGCTTTATCCTGAGACAGATACATCACCTTTTTATTATCTGAATCATGGTTTTCATCACTCTGACAGGAGTTTTATGAGTTCGTGATGCACTTTTTTAATGATTTTTTCTGTGGAAAGGTAATCATGCTGTACTCTTGTATGATTTGTGATGGGAACTTTCAACGTTACCGACTCTTCGTTCCAGCTTCTTGTTTCGTTGATGGTGGTAACCATTTCCTGTCGATAATTTTTTATGATGCCGGTAGAATCGAAGGATTCGATTACATGATTATGTTTCCTTAGAAATATTTTGTGCATTGCCGCGTGCTGTTTGTGTGTTCTGTAAAAATCGATTTACCACCAGTATCGTAAATATGCCTGGATATTTTTACTCTAATTGCAAACTTGGTATTTGCTTGAGACGTCCTGCAATTCAGTATCACCGGCTTAAATTAACTGAGATAAAACGAACATCAGACGAGGGAGCTACTCTGTATTCATTCTTATATATAATCCCTCGAATATGTTTGTTGGAAGTTCTACTCAATAGCTACTTCACTGCTAGTCATATGGTCAATATGGAACAATTTTCAACTATACAATGCAACCCAGTCCTCTTAGTTGTTAATTGACCCTTTTTTGAGAATGGTGTGAAAGCCATGCTTTATAGGGGCGGGGAAAAATTTGTCCTGCTATTCCAGGTACTTGAAGGTAACATGAAATCATCAGGCACATGACAAGTTTTTAACCCAAGAAGATGAATTCTTCTCTAGAAGACTATGTATCACATCTTTCTGTACGACAATATGTGCCTAAAAGGCCTGTTCATAGCTATTACTACTAGAATACTTCGAAAGGTCAATTTCGAATAAATGTTTCTGTAAAATGCGATAAAAAAAACGTAGGATACTTCAGCTGATGGCACACGCAGTTTTCTGTTTGCTTAGTGACACCGACATATAACTTTGGGCCTTGTTTTTTTTAAGTATTGATGCAAATTCGCATATAATGTTATGACTTTTCTCGTATTTTTCTATTCAATTTTGGACTTTCTTCTTTTTTAATTTATTCATTGGATCGTGCGTAATTTCTGGTCAGAAATAATTTTTAAGATGACTGAAGGATTATCGTTTTTATTATTCTGTGCGTAATTGTATGGTAATAATAATGACGACCATATTTGAAACTTTAACATGAGCGGCGAATTGACACGATATGTGTTGACCAAGTTGTAGAAATGTTTGAAAATGATACCAATGACCGAGAGTGCTTATAAGTCAAATTAACAGTATTAAATGATCATTTTATACTTCGAATACACGTTTTATTAAAGCTTTATAGAATGATCCTCACACATTTCAATTAAAAAATTCATCTTCACTTGTGCCAGACACCATGTAAAGCCTTTTAGCCTTCAGCATCAATTAGTTACGAACGCTGTGGGGGAGCAGCTATCAGCAAGTACGCTGTTCCAGAAGGACAAGGGCACGAGGACGCTGCCGCAGAGGTAATAAAATTGTTTATTGGAACTGTCAGGTTATATGTGTTTGCATGAACTCACAATTGGTGAAACTTATGTCACAAGCGATCCCTTGAGAGTTGAGACGCTTGCGAAACATAGTGCGTACATACGTCACTTTATTTTATTCGTACTAGTGAATGGAAAAGAATCTTATTCTTATTCCCACACCAGTGAAGCAGAAGAAGTCATTGTCGGTAGTGATCATTAAAAGCAGTGCAAAAAATGTCTACGAATACTTAGTATTACGGAGTAATTAAGCAGCAACTTGGTGTAGAGATTCAGATTGATCTATAGTCGAACCCGCGTAACTCACGCGTTTGTTTCTTAAGAAACAACCTTGAAAAACTGAGGTTATTGGTTTATGTGTGAGTTAGCAAACATCTGTGGATTGCGTTCTTGGAAGTCGCGAATGGTCTAGAAGACTTTTGGACATTCGGCCGTGGGCTAGACGACGCAATTCTAGTTAAGAAACACAGGTCATCTTACTTGAGAAAGCATTTTTTCCGAACCGATGGTTTACTGCCGGCCACTTTTAACGATGGCGACAACATGCAATCTTGACTGATTAAAATTCGAAAGTCCCCTTTGAACTTTACAAATTCACTCCTCTTGTTTTCTTCGCTGAGACATCACTGAAATATCCATGTCTGGAAAGCAAGCAAGTTAATGAATATTCGGTATTGGTTCCAATCCGCATGGCGCTCCTTATTTCTTTCGATTCATTAAGGAAGCGTTTGTGAATGTTTCAGATCTGCTTTGGAGAGGTTAATTAACACTAGCTCGTACGCGCTGATAACGAAGTCTGTGAAATGTTACCAGAGGCAACAATAATCATTGTGTCATTTTGGGTAATCGATCACTGACGGTACATCATGCCTAGATTGAGAAGTATAACTCAGATTGTGAAGCTCTGTCTTTAAGTGATGAAGGTGCAGAGACTTTTCAATAATGTTCGTTTAAATTCATACTTTTGGACTCGGCTTTACTTATTGGTTTGAATATAAGCATCTATGAATAGACAATAACTTGGTGCGTATACTTTGCAAAGTTTTACGAATAAAATCCACTTTACCTCACTAAAGTAATCGATACTGTTACTGAACAGCTCACCACAATTGCAGAAAACAAACAAAAGTTCTTCATATGTTCATTTTTCTGGAAGCTGAGGTGGTAAACTCATTTTAATTTACCTCAAATCCAGTTGGTGATCTATCTCAGGGACTCAGTTTTACAGAGAAATTGTTTGAGTTCAGTTTCGGAGCTGTGGAGGCGAGAGCCATCGCCTAATGCATGCCATGGTTCTGGTGGGAGTTCCCTCCGTCATTCTAATTAACTAAGGGAGCCAACACGCATCTTTCGCGGTCGTTCTGTGTCTCAAGATTTGGAGATGCACTACAGCTCAGCATTGTCAGGGGCATTAGCCTAATGAGGAAGAGCCTGATAAAGGCCGTCCAATAGTCCGCGCTGTCAAAGAGGAGCTTCTCATGCTGCCGACTCATTGGAGTCCCTGATAACTGTACGATAGCCTCCCGGAAATCCCCAAGCTGTCGACAAATAAGAGTTGTTCCTCAGCCGCTCCAGGCTTCAAAAGCAAAGGAATCGTGTCGATGCAGCTGAGGAAAGTCAATGATTACTGAGTTAGTGTAAATAATTAAGGGAGTCAAAGTGAAGAAACTAATTCATGTTAATCCTTGGGAATAATCATTTATAAAACCTGCTTTGAAAGAGCATATATCATGTTTTGGAGCTTTAGTATCAAAATCCATTTAGATTCTCAACAAATTTAAAACCTCATTGCTCGTACAATTATTTCATATAAATGCTTGAAAATACTTAAGCTTCCTGATCTGTACCAATATTCACTCTGTAGTTTATGTTTAAATCGTTGTCTAATGAAGGTGATAAGGACTTGAAGCAATTAACATCTACATGAACTGGTCATCACCTATATTTGACTAGAAACCGAAGCGAATTTATACTTCCTTACTACTCCAAAGTCAGATCCCAATTTAGTTTTCACAACAATGGTATAAAAACATGAAATTTTTTGCCTTCAGCTATTTGTGAGAAAAGCACACTTCAAGCATTCAAAGTGAATCTTGAATCTTATTTCTTATCAAGATATTGATGGCAGTAGTTGTATGAGGAATAGTGTCAAATCCGGACAGACCATTGAGACAACACTCACATTGTATGTGAGTAAATTGGGAGTTCATGTATGTTATTGAATGTGCAACTTTTCATTGAATAGTCATTGTGAAGTTAATAGAAAAGAACTATATCCTATCAATTCAATATATTTTACTTGTTCAGTCTCGTACATGTTAAGAATACTGTATTAGATTACATTAGATTGATATACGAGATGAATAGACATGGCAAATTGAATGTTCGGATTTTGAGACTTACGAAAATTAAGAAAAATAAATGCATGTGATCGGCGCTTAAAAATTTGTAATAGTTTTTGAAAAATACTTAAGCATTCAGTACACAATTCTCTTTTTTTCTTAAACGGCGTATCGTACAAACAGAATGCCGGTGTGGGTATGAGGCTGCCCCTGGGCCACACATTTGCCAATGTATTCATGTGCAGTAATGCGACGCTCTGGTTGGATGACTGCCCGCTTGATTTCCCTCGTGCTTTGTACCAACGTTATGTTGATAACTTTTTTTTACTTTTTATGCACCGATCACATGCATTCTAGACACCCAAACATTAAATTCGCAAGGAATCGGGAAAAAAATATAAATTATCATTTCTTAATGTATTGGTCTCAAGGGAGAATAATAGATTCGATACGTCTGTGTTTCGCAATGATTCTTTTGGTGGCCTATTTTAATTTTTGCTCTTTTACCCCCAAGTTAATAAATTCTTATCAAAAAATGATGAGCCCAATATATCCTCACCAGTTCCTAAAGAGGATCATTTCCTAGTCATGCCATTTTTTGGGACCTCTGTCAGATAAGATGAAATTGGAGTTAAATAAATTATTATTGTTATCTTGTACGCCGGATCGCAAATTCCCTGTAATTTTATCGAATTATTTTTCAATTTCAAAGGTACACTACTTTTTGGCCTGCAGAGATCTTTGATATACGAATTTAGTTGCGCACGGTGTCCATGCAAGCACATAGTGGATGCCTATCGTACTGTCTCCAAAAGGATATCAGAACATGGCGGCTAAAGTAATCGTACTGGTGATATTTTATCTTGTCCCTCTGTTGCCTCCATCGTGTCCCACGTCAAGCAGTGTAACTTTCCGGTGTACATAGCCAATATTAAAGTTTTAAAGTCTGTTGGTGATAGAAACGCTCTTAAAGTCTCTCAATGTATCTGTATTCACAAACAAAAAAGTACCTAGAATTATCAAAATAGTGCTAGCTTTTACTTATAGTCAATTGGCAGTTTCTCCCCGGCTACTTCATTGAAACTTGATGTAAAGTGTTTGGGTTATTTAATTTGGTTTGCTAACGTCTGTAATTTTCATACAAGTTTTTCTGAAGATTTTTCAGATGGTACTGATGATGGGAGAATCCGGAAACGTTTGCATTCTTACTTTGGTGGGCTTTTATCTGTAATAAAAAAACAAATAAGCTGTTGTAATAGTTGGAACACTGCTTTTATTATTTTTCATAAGACTACGTTTCAAGCTATTTCAATTATATAATTGAACTAGTTTGCATACAGACAAAGTAAAAATCATACTCAAAAAGTAAAAATCGTAAAAATCTTACCTCGACCTTGATAAAAAAATCTTAGATGGCAGCTGCGTTATGTGCATTACTTTATTCCTATAGGAATCAGCTGGTAAGTCTTATTACCTACGGTCAAACAGTGCAGTCTCGCTTATTCAGCGGCTAAGCTGTAGAGAGAAGACTTGACTTGCTAGAAAGATAACCAACTGCAGTTTTGAAACCAAAATGTCAATTGTGGGCTACATCAACGAAACCACTAATCCTGCAGAAGTTTTTAAATAGTTCCTCATCTTGACTGGTTGTAGCATTATCAAACGAATGTGAAGGATGATGCAGTAATTCAGAATTAAGCTTGTACAGCATCTGGACAATGTGTGTGGCCGAAGCTAAAATGTCATTCAGAAATATGAGTTCTTTCTTCTTCACTTTTCGCCCTTAAACTCAATATCAGAAGTTACAAGTATGTTCCCTTTCACCCAAAAATGAATAATATACAGCTTTTTTGCAAGACTACCGTAATATGACCTTTGGGTTCATATGTAGCAGAGGAAGCCTTAGATGATATTTTCGTATTTTACAGCATCCAACCTCAGCCTTCTTTTTCAGTATTGTCTTAGAATATTTTTTTTCATCGCTTCTGATGACTGGGAGCAAAAGCAATCTATTCTTTTTCGAAGCTCTACGCAGAATTCAGAGCAGCTAGACTTTTGAAGTTTAATTTTCCGCATTGTAGGAAAATCATTTGACTTTGCTGACATTCCCTTTCTAATCAGCACTCGTCTGGGACTGACGGCAACTGCAGGCAGGAGAAAATTCAAACCTGCGCATTGGGACCGCTTTCTTATCCCTTTACACTGTAGTGCATTTGTTTTAGGCACTTGAAAAAATTATGACTGTATGCGTTTTGAATATTCCTTGTGTGTATATTAAGTCATCAAGTCAGCAAGAAGGCTTACATGCAGTGACTCCGTAGTCCGAAAACTCCAAAATGAACGAAATCTATCGTGCAGACTGCAATCAACTAAATCTATAGCTATTTTTTCCTTTCTTGGATGACACGGACCGTTTCGTTATTGTTTCACCAGTGACGGATTGCTTCATGTTTTTGAGTAATCATGCATTAATATTAAATGAATCTAAGGCGACGTACACCTGGAGTGCAGTCTACTGTAATTTGTATAACGTAGTGTGTTAATTAAATAATAAAGGCGCACAATTTTTGCTTGTGATGATAAGACTTACGTAAATACCCTCACATGATATACAGGACTTAGTTGCACTGCATGCAAATAACTGTCGGGGAAAGTAATCAATTCAACGTGCAACATACAATCGAATAGGTGTATCATCTAATCACTGGATTATTTTTAGTCCATCTGGATCTGAAATGCAAACCGGATTGAATGATTCCTGCAATTAACGGAACTTGTCAACTGTAACGACACAAACAATTATCTTGACCTGATGTTCGTGCGTGCTTGGCGACCTCAATTGCCCGACGGACCAATTACATCGAATTGCAGTATAGGCAATTTATTTAAGTTTGGAAGCCTTCATACTGAATAGGTATGAAATTTGTTTCAATCTTATTCACTGATTTTTTGTTAAAATTTCAGGCTTTCACTTTCCATATGGGAAACCAATAATGTCGAACTCGAAAGATTTGCATATACTAAAAATGATTTATGTTATTAAAAGGGTGTTTCAATGCATGATTGTTTCTCAGTTTGAGTTCCAATTTTCCATAATTAGTGGATATATATTTATATATGTGCGCGTAGTCGCATCTCAGCGTACTTAGTCTCTTTTTGCAATAAAATTTGATCATCGACTTTGAAACAGTCCCATGTTAAGAGCATCAATTCATTTTTTATCTGATTATAGTAATTCCAATAATTCACCAATTTAGGAATATTATTGTTATAATTGTCCATTAAGGTTCATGTCTGGATGGGAAAAATAGTAAATATGGCTTGAATAAGGCTTTCATGCACCGGTAGATATGTTCACCCGAACATTATGATGTTAGAAAGTTCATAGCGACGGCAGCTCATGCCTCTTGTGGACTCTTTCCTGTTTAGTTTTTCCTAACAGCAGTGTAACTGAGCCATAATTTCAGGGTTTAGTACACGCCTTCCCGGACAAAAATGTTTCTCTGAGCGTACATTCGATGTAGCTACGACGACCTACTGCTTTCTAGCTGGCACCTGCCTGACGGGACTACGCTTGTAGCTCTCAGCCTGTTGTAGTACTCTAGTTAAAATATTTTTTCGAGGTTTTTATTTATAGTCGATGATGCTTTCGATTTTTAACCGATTTACGAAAGTCAAGAGCTCGTATTTCAAACATATAAAGCTGTAAATTGTGAACAGAAGTCAAAAGGTGCTAAAAATAATTACGTCATACACCGATGATCGCCTGGACTGGACTCTGATCATATGATGACAATTTACCCGAATTATTTAATCGCATTTTATTCTGGGATAAATGTTCGGAGACGTTATCATTCTAGTTATCATTAACATGTGCCTAAATATGGACATATTCTTTAGCTGCACAGTCTGATAGAGAATTTAATTTTATGGAAAATATGAATCAAAGATACTTGTTCTTTTACGAGTTTGATTCTCCCAAGTTAAATATGTTCTTTGGTATAGTAGTTCGTACTATGATTAAGAACAAAAGTTAGTAGAATGTGCTCGAAGCGTAACTCTTGCTGCTACTAATATCATCAACGTAAAAACTATACTTCGCCTCGTAAACGCTTCTAGACCTAGGCATGAATGAATAATTTGCATAAACATCATTTCTCGGGATGAACAGCGCTTTATTAGCATACAACAGCAGCATCGTGGCTCGGGGTTGCGTGCTTGCAAAGCGTTCAGGGGCCTGGCATTGGTGCCCAGGCCCACCGCAATGATCCCCGGTCTAACCTTTCCGCCGCCAATCGATAATTGGAGTTTGTCATCCGGCTCCGATATCTGCGCTTGGGCAGCCAAAATCATAAATATATATTTAAAGGTGTCTCGGTGAACAATTTTAACTAGGTTTCCACGGAATACCAATGTGCTTCCCTTGGGGAACGAAGTCAGTCGGAATTTACCCACTTGACCCAGGCGCATAATGGGGTAGCGGTACGGAGGAGGTACACAGGCGTCCGCAGACTGGGGGCCTGTCACAGGGGTCAGGACGCCCAGTCACTCGCCCACAATGGTAGAGCCACGGAAACAGGACGTAGCACCGGCTGCTTCGGTTCATAAGGGCTCAAGAAAGACCAATTCTACTATATTCCTACTGAATTTTTTTTTTTGTTTCTTCCGAACTTAATGTAGAACTGTTATTGCTTCAATATTACAGTATTTAATTCAAGTGCAGAAGCAGTCCAAAAAAAGTTTTCTTCGTAATGATTTCCGGATGACCGCTCTACGAAACTAAACGACATGGTCCAACTATATGACAATACATTTTTATTGATTTCTTTGACACTTGCATGGCTGGTCTTTCAGCCCACTTGTCAGTCTCTAATAGCAGAATGTCATTGCCATCAGCGCTCATATGCGGCTGCGTCTTAGATAGGATATTGAATACCGTATCGTCAATTAATGTAATCTATAGGGAATAAATTGTTTTGTGTTTTGGTGACCTTAGTTCGGTTATGAATAGATGAATTCAAAGAAAACAATGTGGAACGAGTGCAAACGTTGTGGTACATTAGCTACCCATGGCACGGTTCACTGGGGAAATACCATTCTTTTCAATTAAAAAGTTCCGTCATTTTTAAGGATTTGTGCGACTACATGATGGTAAAATAATAAATTTCAGCATTGCCAACTGTGGAAATCTTAAGAAGTTACTTATTTTTTCATATGTATTACTAAGATATAAAACGGCAGCAGATGTTGTTTTGTGAAGGTATCTATAGTCCTTTGAAGACAGTTAGAGCAAACTTAACCAAAAGATTCGGCTAAAAATTATTTGTCTTTATTGTCCTTAAATATAAGTCTGAAAATAATAATGAAAACATTGAGTTACAGTGCAAAGCGTACCAACGAAACAGTACACATGTGATCCTTAGATGTTTTGTTTGGGTATTGAACAGGGTTGAGTTACGCCCATAACCTTCTGGCACCTTCTAGCTTTTTTCCCCATATGTATGACGAGGGACACAGTTTTTTAAGAAAAATCAAACAGAAGGCGATGCTGTCTATTCTTTCTAGTAGCCTAGCACAAGAGAGAATAGACAGTATCAACAATAGACAATAGACAAAAACATACCTTGTGGCCTAGCACAAAATGATGCGGAACTGCCATTTGCGTGGTGAGGTACGAACCCGAGGTGCTATTGCGAGCTCAAACATTATTCAGTTGGCATCTGAGAGAATGAAGTCGGAGACTTTTGTCAAGTAAATGATTATTAACCTTCGATACTTGTCTTGTTGGTTGCAGCTTCACCACCTGAGCTGATCTACAAGTTCATCAGCCAGAAAATGAGGCCAGGCCCCAGCGCGTCCCTCAAGTGCATCGCGAGGGGCACGCCGACGCCCACGCTTTCGTGGACACTCGACGGCTTCCCTCTGCCACCGTCAGACAGGTAGGTTACGGTTCCAGATTTATCATAAATAAGTATTTTAGTCAAGTGAAACACACCTAAACCAGACACACGTACAAAACGATCGCATCATGAAAAACTTATAACAGAATTCACAGAACCTATACTCGTATATCGAATATTATGTGAGAAGCTCGTCTCTTGACCTTCGATATCGATATGGGGACGCTGCTGTTTCGTAAAAAAACAAATGCAGCTTATTACGTGTATGCATAAGGCTTCTCTTAGTTCTTCGTACAAAGCGAACTACAGCCTTATCGTCAATATTGTTTGGTCCGTGAAGGGTTAGTGGTAGAGATTCGCAAGAAACACACCCACACAATTGGCATTCGTAGACAGCAAGCACCTGTAATGCATACGTGGGATTCGATATCTTCGTGGAATTCTCAGGTACTCGAAGATTAACGAATATCGCTTGCAGTTACGTTAAAGTTGGGTTGCTATCATTCTAGTATTGCTGGATTCTCTTGTTTAAAAACGCTTTCAAGTGACCAGACTGAATTATTAACTAAGTTCTAGATAGAATATTAATTAATTTGAGATCGTCCAACGACGTATTTCATATTAGAATTTTAGTTCCTTAGCTAATGTATTTTAAGATGTTCTTCAACTGCCCAGTTCAACTTTTTCGCCACCCTATAAATTCCTAAAACAATGGACGAAAATACCTGAGTGGATAAAGTTATAGATAATCATTGATATTCCGGAGTGAGGTTCGACTGAGTAGTCACTACAAGGTGCAAAACTTAGTTATATTAGGGCAATGAATATGATGGTATTATAACTACAATACAATGCTAGTGATTAAAATTTTTATTTTTGTAGAGGACTTGTTACAAGTTAACGCTCGATGAACGCCAAGTTGTATTCACCAATCGTTCGTTGCATGAAATTGGTGCATATCAGTGCATCAGATACTACTTCACAATTTCATGTCGTAGAATTCAGAACCTTGATTTCTTACAAATGTCAGTAAGAGTTAAGAGAGAATGTATTTTATTCCATTATTTAATATAGGTGCTACTATATACGTTCGACGGTTACATATATTTAATATTCAAAAGTGAAAGAGAAATTTTTCTGTATTGCTCATTTTTACCAATAAACTGAGGGAACATTCAAAACATCTATCTTTTAACACGTACAGTAAGTGTTTGAGTGTGTTAATGACGCCTGCGAAAAATGTGGAATTTGATTCCACTACTGAGTTATTCTTGATTATTATTTGGGTAAATTATAACACTTCGATCTCTTTTATCGCGAGCACGCAGGGAACATGTGAACATTAAGCAGTTCCCTCGAGGTCGCCAGGCATAACTATTGCACTATGTGACAAGCTTTAGAGTCAATCGTGTTCCTGGTCTAAAATCATGATTTCCTATTTCCGGTTAATAAACGGAATATAATAAAAAGTGCTAGAATTTTTTTTTGGGTAATCGGACAGCTCATGAGGACAGGTTCTTGGCTTTGTAGAAGGTCCCTAAGTGTAGCATCTAGGTCTTGGTTTGTGGGCTTGCTAAAAATCGACTCATACTGTTCTTTCAGAATCTCACATTTTGCGTTT
>VOMN01085024.1:0-12489 GCA_014899125.1 Orchestia grillus
CGCTAGTAACCTTTCTATTACTACTACTACTACTACTCACCAAAGGAATCGAGAAAGTTCGTGAGGCAACTGCGTTTTCCCCGGAGTCCGTGTTGGGTGTCATTTATCAGATTTTAACCTTGAAGGTGTTCTCTGATTTGGATTTTGAGCAGTCTTTCTATTGTTCAACTGCTGACCGACATCAGACTAATTAGGCGATAGTGTTTATCTCCCGTTTTTTTTCGTTTTGGAAAAAAGAAGTGACATTCGCTAGCTTCTAATCCTCAGGAATTTTTTTTCCTTGCAACTGGCATCATTCCTGAGGAATGAATTGTGAGGGTTTACGAGGCTGAGCTCTTTTTTCTTTTTCAAGCTATTTCACAGTGAATACGTCGGCTGTCAGAGTTACCTAAGGGTTTTAGATTGAAGGTTAAATAATTGCAGTCAAGTTTTCTCGGGAAAACACTGAAGTGAAGTATGTATGTACAGTATGTAGAATCTTGGTCTTGCTCTTGTTGTTAGTACCGGCTGAGCCATCGAAGTCTATTAATGCTCCTATGGTATCCTTTTTGAGTCGTCTATCACTGACGCATTTGTAGGAGCTCTTCGGGCTTGCATTAGCTTGTGCTGTAATTGCGATTTATTTGTTCCAGCTTGAAGATATTATCACTCGTTTGACGACTCGGTGGGTGCAAATGTGTCCTTGACGATGGGCTTCTTCTTGGTATATTTTGAGTCGTCTTTGCGACTGTTGCTTTGTATTAATGAGGAGCCTAATTTTCTGTGAACACTAAAGAGTATTATTATTATCTTCATTGGGGTTCGCTCGTTTTGTTGTGATGTAGTGCTCACTGGTTGTTACTATTTGTTCTTATAATATTGTGCAGGATTCGTGAACATCTTTGTTCCTCATTAGCTGTCGAGTTTCTATTTTATTAGTTCAAAGTTTGCTCGAGTGTACTCTAGGACGGATTTTCGTTCCATTTTAGCATTAGAGTCGCGAAGTTAAAGCGCACAGTCTCCCATCTTATCGGAATTGTATAGGTTTAAAGTGTGCTACGTTTTCACAGTATCCTATTTATGAATGATTTCGGTGCTCTGTGTTAGTCTTATTTGTAATTTTTGATTGAGGTACTATAGGTATTGAAATATCTCATTGTAGACTAATGACCAGACTGGCTAGCAATCTGATCATGTCGAGTAATGCTTGGGGGCTCAAACTAGTTTCATTTACCAGAGGCTTCGCCGTTAATACATACAAACATCGCTTAGATTGTAGGACTCGTCCAGGTTCTACGCTTTGCAAGGGTTTTAGAGTACGAGGAAGAGGAAATAAGTCTTAGGCGTGGTATACTCACGTAAAACATCTCCTATCATGAATGTAGAGAAATACGTGATGTATTAGGTAGTATTTATATTTCATTTTGGGGTCATTAAAGTTACTCATCACATTGGATGGTCGTAATTAATTGCTCGATGGTGGCCTGAGGAACTTGTAATGGATTTAATTGCAGAGGCCGCGACAAGGAGAGGGACCGACTCTCGCGAGACCGGGACGTGAGGCGAGGCCGGGACCGCGATTACAGAGCTTATGAGAGAGGGAGAGGCCGAGACGGCGGCGTCAACTGGTCCCATGATCGTGACACCCGAGGCTACAGAGACCGGGACCTGCGAGATCGGTCCCGGGACCGCGACCGTCGCCGGGATGGTGGTGACTGGCACAGAGCGGCGTCTGGTGACAGCAGACGGCGCTACGACAGCCGGTCGGTGGTAGTGTGCGCCCTCCAGCTCCCTACCGCGGCTGCCACTGCGGTCTTCGGGGACATTCTTGTTCTTGAAGACAAAACCCGCCACTCTGACTCACTCATTTCAGTCCTAGCTCTGTGGTCACGAGTGTCACTCTGTGCAAGCAGAGGATATTTCATACGGTTATGTGCTCGACTAAAATTGCAGTCTCTTCTTCCATTGAATGACTTGGATCTACGCTTTGAAGGGATTCCATGATGCTCTTCGCCCTTGTAGTTTTGTGGTGTTCAAACAAGGCACTGGCCAATAGATTTGTACCGGTTCTGAGTAAAATATGTCACTAATGATGATTTTTTCAGTGGTGTTAATATTGGTTGCTTCTTAGGTGTCCGTGCTTCCTTAATTGAAAGTTAAGTTTTTTCGAGGATATACATTATTCGAGATTCCATAATTATCTCTAATTCAGGACGACCAAGCACGTGAATTGTCGATGCATATATGATTACCAATGGGGCGTGGAAAAAGTTGGGCTGGGCAGATTAGAAAGCATATGTGTATGGGGAACGAGTGACAAGGAAATTCATGTGACTGAGAAGGATTCCGATGCATTAGTGTCTACTACTGGTAAAGTTCCCGGAGCGTGGGTTTGTGCATGTCCAGAAGAGTACGCAGGATAAATGGTGTTCTGGAGTTGTACGAGTGTGAGGCTGTGTGCTGTCTGTTTTTGACCACTCCTATAATGGGAGAAGGGGAGGGGTGTAGGATGTACAGGGAAGTAACACCGTTATATTCAAAGTTACTGTTTTTGCTGTATTTATTTACAACTATGGTAAGGAAAACACGCCCCTCCTAATAATAGAGATTAGGGTTGTGATGAAGATGCATCGTGAGTGATTCAGGTAGCTAATATTACGAATGTCTCATTCAGTAGCTGCCGCCAGAAATGCTACCGCCAGCCAACACAAGTCTCTTACATTTCTACTTGCAGGCACCGCTTTATCAAATGGGCACTTAGGGCAATGTTCATTCAAGTCTCGCCGCTTTGCTACCACAACCAAAAATTATACGTATGCATTACGTTGTTAGGTGAGGGCGGTAGCAGTAGTAGTAGTAGTAGGCGTTCCCTGACATCGCTTATGGCACGATGCCTGCGCAGCGCAGGAAGGCAGCCACCTCCACCGGATGCGTCCAGAGCTGATAGATGGATGTAATGTTGTGTTGTTGTCTAAGTGCCGCCAGGTGGTTACGGTCTAAAAGAAGATGGGTTAGTGGAAGTGAGGACGGTAGCTTACTCTCGTAGGAAGATGGGTTCTAACAGCGATGGGATTCCGAACCCCCTTGTTAGTGCTGGATGAACGCATTAGGGTGCGTCAGCTCGAGACGACGTCAGACATAGTCATGAATTGACGAGTTCTAGCCTCTCCGTAAAGCATTGACATCTTCTGACGTCGAGAAGTTAAATAACTACGTATATTTTGGAATGTTAAAACTAGTTTGTGACCAAAGTAGGGCTAAAGTTTGCGCTGCTAGTTGTAGAATGCATGCTGGTCGATTTCTGTCTACACCATAAAACAATCCTCAGGAAGTGTCCGGAGCTCTTTAGCATAATGAATGGGAACCAGCAAGTTATAAGGTGGATAGTTTTGTAGCGTATGGTTAGCTTAATTTTTTCCCTCAATGTATTATATGTAGTTATGTTATTTTTGTTCCTATTTGATACACATGGTTGCTAGACAATCGTAATTGTTTGAGCAGTATGTCTTATCGTTGGGTACAAAGTTTTTTCGTTTAGACAGAAAGATTACCAAAAAGTTCTGCGACTTGTGTTTCCACTGTCTGATAAGTTCTGATAAGTGTACTGCGTCACATTACTCGGCGAGCTGTGGAAGTAGCACTTCAACTGGTAGAAGGGCACTCCGTTGGGGCCGTGCGCGTCGCACAATTGGTATAGACTCTGTGAAAGTCTTTAGCTTTTCTGTTGGACTCCATTAGTTTACCTCCAAAGCAATACGTAGCAAAGTATTGACCTTTTTGTACAGTTTTCAGAAAATTTAGTAGCATCTTTTCAGGACCTATGAATCAATAATGAAGGTGTTATTTTTCATCATATTGATCTAACACTTCATCTTTCCAGTGATGTATTGCAGACAAAGCTTCATTTTTCTATGGCTCATGGTACTTGGAGGACGTAGGTAAAGCGTAAGCCCCACTTGGCCTGGTGTTGAAGAAGCCTGTGCAGAGAGTTGTGGCCCCGTTACGTTAGGCTAAAGTTGTCCTGCATACAGGTCTCGGTCTGGCAGCCGGGGCACCAGGAGCCCTGACCGACGCCGCTCTGGCAGCCGCTACACCCGCTCTCGCTCCCACGACAGGTCTGTCGCCTGCCGAGGCATGTGCTAGTCTTGCTCGTCTTTGTTGTGGTGCAGCGTAGTAATTTTCTCGTGAAATTTCATGCTTATCTTACGGGTTGTGGTGTTCTCAGCTTGTATGCTTACGTACATCACCTGTTCTCGGCTGATTGAGGTAGGAGAGCGTTTCACCCTTGACTGGGAGCGAATGATGGGGCATTCGCTGAAGGAGTGTCAAGTAGAAGCATGAGGAGAGATGATACTGGGAGGGAGGCTAATTATTTGAAAAGTTACGATTCACAGCTCTAGCGTTCTCCTACTTTCGTTTCGGAAAGTAGCCGACCACAAAAAAAGTTCCCTCAGAGGAAACCGTTTCGGCTCTTCCTGCGTCCCATGCGACACAACATCAACAACAAAGTGGCGCTTGCATTTTTCTGTGCCTTCGGACTCGCAGAATTCGAGCTTTTGGGTATTTCTGGCCTCGTACTATGCGAATGATAGGTAAAGGGTGACGAACATGACTTCGTGTTACGCCGTAAGAGTGTTCAAATGTCCTAAATGATCTTTACTAGATGGCAGGAGCGTGCCATCGTAGCAAGTTCTCGTCAAATATCTTGGCGTTTCATTGTTTCAAAATATGAATTTTCAGTGTGAATAGAAAATATAACGTTTAGCTGTACCATATTTTTTTCTATGAAATGCTTTTCTGGTCAAATTCTCCGCTCATTTTTGCTAGAGTGAGGATAAAACCCATTATTATTAGCTAAATATTCTAAATGAAAAAAGTAGCGATTTATTTAAAATGATCGGCTAACTCGTGTGACTTACTGTTCTGAGTTTTTGCCTGCACAGAAGGAGGCGCTCTCCTTCTCTTCTGCCTTCCCGGCCCTTCAACTCTGCCTATTCCGAGGTGAGCAATCGTTGCAATCATGCCATTTATTTTCCATTACGAGATAACTGTCTGCATGATCGTTTAACGTAACGTCCTTCCAATCTTAAGCTTTTTTACGTTAAAGTTAACAGCACAACTGAAAGATATATAACAGCATTGTAAAATGGTAAAAAATCATTTAGTAATTTAGTGCGCTGTAACATACCTGTCCAAACGCGTCGACGTTGGTTTTAGTGTGCCTACGTCTTCCACATCTGATAATTGTGCATTACAAACATGTAATATCATAGAAGTTCTCGGATCAATCATAACACTTTCAAAATGCCACCTAGTTACATACATCATAAATAGAAATTTATAGAACCCCAAATTATGCACATGGACGGTTTTGAAGATGAGCGTTTTAGTGGAGTGGGGAAAAGGTCGTTGCGGCTTCGACCAGTCTGGTAACATTGCCCTTGCGACTCCGCACTACGTCGACTTCCGGTAGTGGAATGTTTGGCATCTTAAAAAACGGCGTTGACGATGCCTTTGTTGTAGTTTGTGCAAAAAAATTGTAAATTATATCCAATTATGACTTTCCTTCATTGTACAGTTCTTTTCTTTTTATTTCCTATCCGATCGCAGTTGAGCTCATAGTACAATGTGTGATAATTATACATAATTGACCTGATTAGCGTTAAGTAAATCTCGGCTATTTTACAAAATATGTGCGAAAATCTCGTATTTATGAAATCCTTAAAGTCAATTATTTGAAGGACTAAAAAACAAGATCAGAATCCTGTATTTCTGGAGCATTTTCCTGAAATTGATGAAGTTATTTAACCCACTTAATTTTGTGCATCGCGTGCTCATATGATCCTTCAGCGTCATTTTGGTTCACTGGAGTTTTAGTTTTGTGTTTGTGCTTTCTATTTTTCATTCGTTCGCAAAAAAAATTACTCGTCACGTATTCTTATTCTTGATTTTTTTGTACAAAAGGAGTCTTGAGTCGCTTACTGTGGTCTTTCGGGTTACCTTGTACAAAATATGTAGTGATCAGGTGTGTCATAATCGAAGCATCCCTTGAAAACGAAATTGATCCACTAGAAATGTATTCACACATGACAATAGAATGAGGGGCAAGTTAATACTGCGGATGATTGCATTAATTATTTGGAATACAGTGCCCGCATAGAAACGAACGATTTCACAAACTCGACAAATGACGTGGTGTTTCGTGAGCAGAACTCGGGGGGACGGGCTGGGGCGGCCCTTCAAGAGGTTGCTAAAGTATCTCCCAGCTCCGCTGCGGCGCCTCCTCCCCCGCCCCCCACACGCCGCTACTACGGTAGGCGTGGAGGAGCTACGGACTCGGAAGACGAGGACGCTGAAGACGGCGATGCTGGGGGAGGAACCACCGCTGCTTCTGCTGCTTCTGTTGCTCAGTACGGCCTCTGCGTGTTGGTGCCTGGGGCGCGGAGTGTTGTGTGGTCTGTTGGGTTGTCACGCGATGTGCTGCAGGTATGGCTGTCGAGAATGTGCCCGAGTTTGAGCGTCATCTGTTGCGGTCGTAAGAACTTCTGTGGTAACAAATTATTAAGTTTAGTTAATTTAGTTAAGTTTTTTAATTTGAAACGTTTTGCCGGATTTTAGCTTGGAGCCTAGTGTTCCTTAGATAATACGGGTGATATCGTGTTGTTGAAGTCACCCGTTAAAATCCACGTTAATTGAAATTTAACGCGTTAATTTAAATTTAACGCGTTAATTTGAAACTAGAAACTTGCCTGTGAGATAAAATATCGAGATATTGTACGACTGGGGTCTTCAAGCTAACACATAGCTAGCAATTTTCTGATCATTCCATCGCGGTTTGAATGATTGTATCGATTCTTTAAAAACGTGGGACTGTGGCAAATTTTAATCTATTCGTAAACATAAACATTGTTGTGTTGTTTGTAGAATGTTCTAGAAAAATGATCTATTTCGTCCACGTACAACAGCTGACCTCAGTCAATGTCTGAGAGTTACATGAAAAGGACGTTATCGTTCAACGCGAATTCTAATATGGTGAAGGCTAAAGAATTACAAGAAGTAATTGTTCAGTTATATAGAAATAGTTTGGGTTATAGAAAAATTTAATCTTTGCCAAAAATACCCATCTCAACCATTGGTGACACGGTTTGCCAGTTCACGTCATATCAGTCCACTGCAAGTTTACCACGTTCAGGTCGTCCACATGAAAAGTTAAACCGTATGGCTATACGGATGGCCGTAAAGTAAAGAAAATCCTCGAGTGACTCGATCTGAAATTTAAAATTGTTTAGGAGCGGGTGGGATAAGTGTTTACAAAACACAATTCGAGCAGCTCTTAGGGACGAGGGATTCTGTTATCCCACGCTAAGGAAGACACCTTTGTTAAACCAATTCATCTTCGAATTAATATTCAGCAAATAAGAATTCACCGTTACATAAAATGTCAAAATTTTGACTGCTTTGCTGTTCTGTAACTATGGCAAATGAGCTTTCGACCATGTGTCCTGATATTTATTGCACCCACTGTATATATATATAGGATGGAGTCTTGAATCTGGCTTTATTCGAAAGGACCATTTATTTTTTTAGCTCAGTGGAAAATTTTGCCCTCAACAATGTGGATGTCCATGCTGGCATTTGAAGATTAGTCTCGAGGAGCTGTTGAAAAGGATATTTTTTGTTCAATGCCAAACAGAGGCAACGACTGGCGTGCTGTTAGGATGCTTTGACACAAACGTTTCCTAGTGTCTGCGCGGTCTATGGAAAGCCTTGATTGTCCTTTGTTATTTTTTATGACCAATAATTTGTTGATGTGATTTTAGTTTGTCCATAGTCCTGTTACAAAATGCCTTGTATGCTCCTTGAGGTACTACCGCTACAAGAACGTTTCCCATTCGCCTGTAGACATCAGTATAGTACTTCTGGTCACGAAATGAATTTTGTATAAACAGGAAATTTTCTCATTGGTCTTGCTGTAATGTTTAACCACTCAAGTTCACAACCTCGTTTGAAGTTCTGTTCGGCAACTTTGAGAATGGACACAGGACAAAGATACCCTCCCCCTCCGTCAGCTTCTGACTGTAGAAGTTACACCTATAATTTCTGTGCATTTCACTGCCGTACGAATTGTGAAAATGTGAACTGATTTCAATTCTAAACTCATAAATAGGTAATGAACAGGGAGTAAATATAACATCTGAACTTTGGAGAAGCAAGTAGCCATGTTTTAATGAACTAAATATTTTACTTGATCTGAACGGGTGTGTGAAATGTCAATCAATATCAAGCTGATGCTTTGTATTGGCTATGATAAGTGACCTATTGTGCTCGAGTGAGAGCTATTTAGTAGAAAAAGGGAGTTATCATGCACTAGCAGTTGCTGCTTCGTTTCTGTACATCAATATTGACACATTTCAGTAAAATATTGTATTTCTGTGAGGTTTTATTTCTACTTTAGGTGTGAGTGAGTTTGAAATGTTATCTATTCTGTACACGTGTCTTATTTTAGTTTCTCTTCACTGTTGTAGATGTAATAAAGTCTACCCGAATTCAAGGTTTTAGTCTCCCAATTACAATACGCTGCTTACTTGTTGCTTAGTAGCAACACTGCGAAGTTGATACAGTCCTCCACTCGGCCGTTGAGTGACGAGTCCGGTCCCGTTTCGATTGCGTCATCATTTGGCAGTTCATATCCTGTTTCTAACCAACCTTTCCTTGGTTTTCATTTATTTTGGTCTTAGTATATCTGAAAAAATGAAATTCCAGTTTTGAGTCGGGTACTTTATTGAGAATTCATATATTTTTCATCATTTACTTTTCTCCGTTTAGATACCGACTTTGTGTAAATGATATATACTTGTTTTGTTTCAGAACGTGTGGTGGAGGAAGTATAGAGGACGGGTCGGCAACACTCAAAGTCAGTAAGAATCTTTTGTAGTGCGTGGTGGTGATCTGACCTCCTTACTTGCAGCTTCCCTGTACCTTGTTTTAGCTTCAAGAGGTCACCGAACTTGGCAGGGCGCATGCACACTCGCGGGACTGGCGCTCTAGAGAGCGACCTCGCCTCACTCTGTTCCTACCACTTCATGGTGCTCATGGAGCGTCTCATCCGATCTCTCATTAACAGCTGAATCCTCTTGCAGAATTTCGAGGGACTTGTTCTCGGGATTGCGCAGTGAAAATAGGTTATGTAGTCAGCACGTGCCGACCATCAGGTTCTTCTCAGTTGTTGTTCCCATTAGGCAGGGTCTTGATGACTCAGAGTGTGCTGGTAAAAAAGGGTCTCATTTCCTCTTCATGGCAGAAGTATCGTGAACATTGAATTACCAACATTTTATTTTGCTGTATGTTACCTCTTTTGCAATTTGTTTGTGTTATGACTTGTGAGAAACTGCAGCTGCATTTGGTAATTATTATGTTTGCGTGATTCCTATATTCATCTATGTATATTTAGGCGCTCTATCGTTCCCCATTGACAATATCACTGTGGTTGATTTAATTTATTGGACATTATTTCATATGTACGCCTAGTAATCATTAAACTAATGCAATGAATGATTATAAGAGCCAATCGAAGTCTTCCCACCATTTGGAGTGAGTTGGGCCGGCTCCCCTGGGGGCCTTGCATGGCTTCCTGAAGATGATCTGCATTTTCTCGGCCTAAAGTTTTGCTGCGTTGAAACTTGCTTTGTTTTTCGTTCTCGTCATCATAATTGGTGAGGCATCACGGTGGTCGTGCTGCCTCGGGACACTCATAGTTTATTTTAGTTGCTACTTCCGTACGTTGTGTAGGCAAGCTAGGATTTTGATTTGAAAATTAACATGACCGCTGGCCTCCTTTGGTTCGTGACACTTTACTATGAGTGTTTTCAATCCTATCCTCATCATTTCTCTCATTGAGTTCTCTAAAATGCCTCAATGTACTGTATGTACTTTTATTTAATTAGGTTTGACCCTAGATCCAGTGGGCGAGATCTACGAGTTGGTGGTTTGTGTGCGGAGAAAACCGAGTGTATCTTTTGTTTAAAGGGACGCCTGTGAGGTGTGACAGTTGGTGTGTTTGCATTGGTATGTGGTGTTTTTACAATGGTGTGTGTAGTGTTTGCATTGGTGTATGGTGTTTATATATTGGTGTGTGAAGTGTTTGCATTGGTATGAGGTGTGTATACATTGGTGTGTAGTTTTTGCGTTGGTGGGTGGTGTGTTAAAGTCATTAGTGTGCTAGTGTGCCCACACAGATGTGTGCATGCATGCACTAACACCTGTTGTGCCATTCAGGCCGGCACCGCCGCCAGCTCCGCGGCTTCCACCGCTGCCGCGCGTAAGGAGAAACTGCGCAAGAAAATGCAAGCGCTCCTTAAAAAACAATGTGAGTATATTGCCCTGTACATTCGAGCCTTGCTCTAGTTCGATTTTTGTGATGCCCTCGATGTAATACGCAATTCGTGGCAACTTTATTTTGTTTTACGTCATGCTTTGATTGTACGTGAAATGCTCGTTCCTTCTGAATGCATTCGACCTAAGCCTCGGTTGCAAATGCGTCCTGTTTACTCTTTTCCTCAAAATTAAATGGGACCCTAACAGGGTACGAGTTTATCTGCTGCAGTTTTGTTAGCCCGAGTTTCACCGTCGTGATCTCTCGAGCATCTCACTTAACGTAAGACCTCCAGCATCTTAACGCTTTGAAAACGACCTAACCCAAAAATGTTCTGTCTCTACCACAGGGAATAGAATGATCAGTCCTGTCGTAGTGCAGGAATTCAATAAAATAGGCGCTCGCTCTTGATAGAGCACCCAGTTCGTGAGTCAAAATTATGCAGCTGACAAACAAAAATCCTATCGCAAATAAAACTCATAGTTACGTGTCAAATTCTACATTGTTTTTACTTGCTGGACAGTCGTGTACGAATGTATTGCCAGTCGTATTTTGGGATCAGTGTAGAAATACAGTGACTTAGAGCAGCTAAATGTCTAGTGCATTGTCAGGGGACTGCAGATTGAGTGTATCAGTACATACACTAGAGTGCGGGAATATATACGGGCCTCTCTGCGAGACTCGAGTCATGGTCGTGAGTACCTGCTTTGCTCGTCACAGCGCTGCAGCACCAGTCGACATGCTTTAATTAACATGAAGTTTTGACTCCAGCCCCCTGCCAAAGAGAGGCCCGATCTGCTCAGCCTAGCGGCTGTACGCTGTAAAGATCAGCTGGATGTGAATATGTTGGGGTCGTTAAAAGCGACTTTTTGAGTGTGCATGTCATTAACCGTTTGTTTTCATTACACATCGTTAGTATTTTGTAGATTTTTGTAGTACTGTGAAGTCTCATTAGGGCTGTTGTTGGGTGTAGCTTCAATAGCCGACGTTGTGATGTCAATCGAAAAGGCGCTTTGAAAGAATTGTCTTGAATTCATTTCAGAATGAACCTTGTTGCTTAATCGACATCGGGCTGGTAGAACTTCCGTCGTGATTGTTCCCATCGAAAAAATTGGAGAATATAAATGTACAGAAATAGCAATGCCGTAGAAATCTGCTCAGTTCCTTTAATGCTTTCGGTGGCAAATGCATTTTGTGCGTGGGCACGAAATTTTCCAACTGTTCTTAAAGAATTTTTCAATTTTTGTTGCTATATATTTTAGGTGAAAATATCTGTGAATTCTTTCAGGGGCCATAATTTTAGAACAATGTGACAAATTTGATATGAACCACCCTTTCGATCTGAGGCGAGCAATTTTGTACGAGTTTACCCTAACCACGTTTCGAGCGATGCTCTGCCGAATTTGGGATGCTATTACACTCTGCATGCCATCCTACGTGCGCTGTCTGGCAGGTCTAGGTATACGCAGCGAGGACTGTAGGGGATCCTTGAAACCATTCCATGAGCGAGGCCTTGTGGGCAGTTTTTTCTCCGTTTCGTCAAGTGCGAGATTATTTTCTGTTGGAAGCAGAAATATTTTTTTTTGCTGTGGTCAGTCTTCGGGTAGGTAATGTTAGTTTTGTGGGTCGTCGTTTAGTGTGCATATTTCTTTGGAGTACGGAGGGTACAAGACTGCAGCTGACTGAATTCCACGGCGACAATGCACTTGCGCACGGCTCGGCGGTAAACTAGAGCTGTGCTACGCGAAGTTTATTGGGAAATCCTTCGACATCCACCTTACAGCCCCGACTTAGCCCTATTCGAATTTTTTGATTGCCAAGCCTGAAAAAGTCACTGAGAGGTGCCCAGTTTCCATCAGTTGAACGTGTAAAATGAGCTCATTTGACATGGTTCAAATCGCGTGACTCTCAGTGTTACACGGGTGAACTTAAAGGCTGGTATCACCGTTTGCAGAAGTGTATTGATCTAGATGGAGCATATGTTGAAAATAACCATCATAACTTTGACCGTTTTCTCTAACTGTCCTTTTTCTACAAACTGTCCTTTTCCTACAAACTGTCCTTTTTCTACAAACTCCTTTTTCTACAAACTGTCCTTTTTCTACAAACTGTCCTTTTTCTACAAACTGTCCTTTTTC
>VOMN01085040.1:0-12953 GCA_014899125.1 Orchestia grillus
GGGCTACCTAGGCTAGAGCATAGGAAACTTAACAGTATCCCCATAGCATAGGATACACTAACCTAACCTAAACCTATTACCTATGGCCTATTCTACGCCCCCCTGAGAGGTCTAGAGTGGAGAAAAGTTGAGCCTATTTTCCATCATGTCAAGAAGTTCAAAACGACCATCACACTCTCCGGACACTTACATAATAAACTTGTTTTACCGTTTGTAAGAACAACTACACTGGCCTTCTGGTACGCACAACTCAATTAATTCCACTCCGTAAATCTTCGCTAACAACTACAGTTAGCCAATAACACTGCACTATTTGTGCAGTGACATTAACATGTTCAAAACATAATGTAACGAACAAATACTGCATCTCTGGAAACTACAACTACTGGGAACTACTTCCTGTCGAAAAAAGAATCATTAGGAACTACGTAATTTTCTCCATGAGTATGATCGTTCTAGAAATTGCCAAGGGCGAAATTCCAATTGAGCAGCGAAGCAAGTTTTCTAATTGACGTCTGAGAATTTCTTGTTGCCTAAGCTTTGAAATTCTGCGTGATATTCTCACCGTCAACTGCGATAACGTCTCTCACCATTTCTTAGACTTGCTCACCTTACAAGTGAAACCGCTCCTGTGCAACACTTGGTCACGAATTACGGTAGGCACCACGCGCAGATGCAAAGTTTGCTCTTAAAAACAGTTTTTGTAAAGTTGTTACGATTGAGGATCAAACGCAAAACTGGTTGGTATTAGCAAACTAGCATTTCAACTCGCATCAGAATAACGAAAAATATTCAATTTACTTTAAAAAAAAGTTTAGCATTGATGTAACACGATGATGAAAGTTCTTTCATCTTTCAGAGTTTGACACTTGACATTATACCAGAATCGAAAGAAAATATCTCTCCACACAGTTCATAAACTCATAGTAACTGCGATGGTCGAATACCTATTATACTTGTATAAATAAATCGCACTTTTCTTCACTCGTTCAGATCAGTCAGTTGAGAACTGATTCTTGAGTACATAAACATGAAAAACACGCGGAAACCCGTCTCAAAAAGACCGGTAACTGGTAATGTGTACACGGAATCCGGCAGTCAGCACTCACGAGCAACTGCCAGTTTTCTGGCGCACAAGATCAGAGGACTCCGCTAACGTGCATACCTCTTAATTAACAGAGCTCAACATTTCCTGAGAAATTAACACGATCACCACTACTGATATGAGTTACATAACAGAAAATTTGGACAAATATTTACAAAGTTTTCACTCGAACATAGCTAGGGTACAGACATCGAGCTGGAAGAGGGTAGCAATAATACTGTATACACTCTTGGACAGTGAAAAACTGATCGACCGATACGTAGGTCCGATGCATGTAAGGAAAAACAAAAGGAAGGGTCACCCTTCGAATCATTTTTTTTCTACTAGGTAAAATGTCAATGAGTATCCGTAATTATAAATTTAGGTATTTTCCGATTTGAGTTTAGGGTGCATGTCATCAAGAATTAATAATTTTTATTTCTAAATTCGTGTAAGATCACTTTTATTTCAATGTTAATAAACATGAGTTACAACAAAGCAGTTACTATGAAGAAGCTTGAGCACAGGCAGTGATCAATCCAAATCCAGCAAAGAAACAAAATGCACACAAAAATGTCGCTGATATTGAAATAAAAACTCATTTAGGGGAAATTAGTAGCACGGAAAGCCCGCTTCTTTTTCGTGGATAAAACAGATATTGAGAATGGGAAACAAGATAAGCCCTATATAATAATTACACGTGAATAATTACACATTTAAATTCACAAGAAAATCACGTAGAAGGCGTTGCCAAATGAGGGTAGATACAGTGGAGAGCACTGCTCTTCGCGAATCACCTATACGTTATCTAGTATCACAGGCAGCGGTTGGTGAAGTGGTACACACTACAGAGAAATAAATCACGGTGAAATAAGTTTTTCATAGCCAGAAAAATGTAACATGTTGAATCGACAGAGTAAATTTATAATCGACTTTTAGAGTCACTTTGCTATCAAAAAGACATGACACATCAAAGAACTGTCCCTAATTAGGAAATAAAAAATACCTACGCCTCATTACAATGAAGTTAGCTTAGCCAAAAGCATGAACTTATTTCAAGGGGCAATACAAGCGAACTGAATTTGCAATCGAAATCTGTACGAAGTTGTGCGTTTTACGACCCAAGCGAGAGTTTGTGAGGTGAACTCGGTCCAAAGGTTGGCATGCAGAGCTGCCCGTGCATATCACGCGAGTTGGGGACCGGCCTAACGAGCTTGAGAGCTTTTCAGAGTCCTACTGCGACGGCGCACAGAATCGCTTTGCCTTTGCACAACTTTCAGCACAGGCGGAAAGCAAGTGAAACTTCTTTTTTCGTAGTCTGTGGTCGGCTCAATGTGTACGACAATTACATTTCAAAGAGAACTGAAGAGTTAGAAAATCACTGTGACCGACTCTAAGTCCCGCTAAATTCATTATGCAGAAAAGATGTTTTAATGAAAAATACCGTCACGGTTGTGAATTTTGATGTTGCCATAGACAAAATCGAAGAAGTAAAGCATGAATAATTATGATATTTTAACTCCTATTCTAATACATTTAGCCCAATTATGATAGTCTCATCGAAGATGCTCACTTCTTTGTACTTAAACTTAATATTTAGAATGTGCTGAATGGAACTCACACGATGCAACTCTGCATCGAAACACGACGTCAAACAAAATGTCTTCGGATCAAGGCTAGATGCGTCCTAGATGGATAATAAGCGGACCATGATTAATGAAGGTGTTAACCAAGGATTAGATTACACGGCGCGTTTGATGAGGGCGCAGATTAGCCGCTTTACGGCCGGATATGAGCCGCTCCGTCTCGCTGCACGGCCCGGCCGCGAGGGCGACATCAACTCAAGGACTCAGAAGGAGTAAAGAGGGAAAAGTCTAGCAACATCTGACGTGTTTAATGCTACACCTAATAACGGAGGTTTCCAATTCCCTGTAGAGCCAACAGTCACGCATGAAAGACAAAATACGACAAAACCTCATCGACTCTTCATCGTGCACTTTCAGTAGGAAAGATCGTAAAGCGAAATCCGAAGGATTACAGAAATTAAAAAAGAATATGTTATCACGAACCTTCAGAACGAGTTATTTTAGTTAAACGAAGAGGTATTAATGGATAGCGCCTGAATTGAGCACAAGAATTAAATTTCGAACATCATAAGAGCACACAAACGAAACAGTTCAAGAAAGAAATAATGACGTCCACCCAAGAAAATTCACCTAAATATTTCATATTTTTTGCAGACGGAATTACGAGCAATACATGGCTCGTTGACCCTACGATTTCAAAGGCTTCCCTTAAAAAGATATAAGTGTATATATCAATCATTCGCCGGGAGAACAACTGATTAATTCGAAGCGACGATAAAGACATCCCTCACTGATGCACAAATATATGTTAACAATAAAGAACATCAGTTCTTAATTTATAAATTAAATACCGCTTCCTTTCAACTAATCAGTATGCACGGTCATTACAATGCAAGTGAAGAACGATTTACATTAACGAAATAACTTATAGCACCTCAAAGACACAAAATTCCAATATCCCGAATGTTACGGACGGCTGCAGCGCCAGCCGCACCAGGAACGAACACTTGGACGAAACAAATTGGTGAGGTGCAAGGAAAACCCCACAAAGCAGGAGATACCCCAGCAAAACATAGGCCGCTTGGTAAGTCATCGTGCCCCAGTGGTCAGGAAACGTGGAACGACCGAAGTCCTGAAATTACATGAGAAAAAGCCTCCTGCCACAAGTGTTGCTACTTCCGCTGTGCACAGTTGGAATTTTTCTGAGAAATTGGTCATTAAAATAGATTGATAAGAACACTAACGGCATTTACTCCTCTGAACTTATGAATATGTGAAACATTTTGCATAACAAAAAGCCTCACGATAAAGTATAGGGAATAACTTTTAGTCCCAATTTCGATGACAACAGTTATAATAGTGGAAATGATAGTGTAACAATCAGTGAATTTGAAATTAACTTAGATATCATTAGATACAAGAGGAAATTAGATAAATAAGTTAGATTACCAACTAAGGTTTTTTGCACGACTCGCAACAAGTCGTCTGCAAGCAATTAGAGCGCAGAGGACTAGGCTTTGTTTAATTATAACCTCGACGCAAAAATTAATCACGAGCTTAATGCCTCTAATGCTGCCAACGTAAGCAGATAGTGCTCCAGATTTGCATTTTGCTCGACGTCTTAATTAGAAAAACATCAAAAGTTTTACAAGATCAATTAGCTCGACATGTCCTGGATTTACCTCAAGGGAACAGAATATTCAGCACTCACACTTTGAATAGCAATTCTTTTTCCGCCGGCGCAATTTGCGCCACAATTCTCGGCTCATTAACATTGAAATAATAACAAGTGAACTTTTCATTGAACTCGATGCACTTGTACGTCGCGAGTTTACCACACGAACACTCGTAGTGAAAAACTAATGTCGATTGCTCAGCCTGGCAAATATATTTTACTAGCTTGTACTCTTAAGCGCAAATATATAATTGCAACAAGATTGGCATAATGGAGTAACATTCTCACAAGAACAATAGAAAAGCTGCATTTGAAAAGGAAAAGAACTTAGCAGTTCAGTCAAATAACAAAGTCACATGAGCTACATTTCGCGTTTATTGATTTAATTTTAAGTTTTAAACTTGATTATGCGACCGAATAAAAGGCCTTATTATACAAACGGGATGAAATTTATTTTGTGTCTAAAATAAAAGTGGTAAATAAAGAAGATTGCCAAAACAAATTGTTTCAACACCTGCTCTCTAACATCTCTAACAGAGAGGCACCAGTGCTAAGCAGCACGTGTGCTGGTTGTGCTGGAGAGATGATCACTCCTTTCAATACACAATAGCACTGAGTCAAGCGTTATCAAATCCTCGTTTACTGTATTTAATTATATCAGGAACTACATTTTCGATTATAGCATAATTACTTGATTGAACTAAAAGGTCAGTAAGTCACTAAGTCAGCTACTAAAACTTTTCCCACTTGATCAAATATTTTTCTTTTCCAAGAAAAAAGAAGAGAGCGCAGAAAAAAGTAGTAGAGCCTGCAAGTGAACGAAACTAAAATCATACAAGATTTCTGCAAAGAAACAATTGCTGTCAAAGAATGGTTGGAGGACAATTCACGCAAGCGAACTGTTTTCATGAAACTGCAACTGCGTAGCGTCAATATCAGTTCTTCCTCCCACGATGATAAATTAACTTCAATTATTTCATCATTATTTCTCGCTACGAACGACTTGATTTTCAAATCCTCGCCAGTTTTTATTTTTACTCGATGAGTAATTCAACAGTGGCAACTTGCACAGCATATCAAAGAGTGAAAAAGTATGAATGAATAAAATATATGTAATATAACATATATTTGTGCAAGAAATCGATTGCATGAAACTTTGGCCTTCCCTTTGCGGAAAAACAATATAAACTAGGAATTGAAAAGTCTTCTAACTAAAAAATGAACTCATCACAGCCTCTATCAAAAAAATTAGTATTTATCAAAGACACAGAGTAACCATTGAGAAACGTAAATTGCTTTACGTGCAATGACGAATCTACATCATGAAAAGACAAGTTAAAATTCCTGAATGACGATTCAAAACAACTTTGAATTGCATGCTGTATAATAATAAACGAAATTAGTCTGACAACTTAATTGATTGGTTTCGTAACGTCGCGCCCTGTTTTCAACAGAAAAAGTATGTGTCTAGCCTCATCAAAAAAGTGTTACATTTGAAGGTTAGTACTACTAAATTTTCCATGAACCCTAAATTTCTACGTAATGCACAAAAACGTGTTTCACCTCAAATTCAAAACTTTATCATAACACGATGACTGCTCGACAGGGGAAGCTTACAGTGACTTCAGAGCGTTGAGATATACAAGCATGTCCCATAGGACTAATGAGGATTAAAATATTTGTCAGAGACGACCAGTGAGGATTCAGATATTTATTTGTCGCATATGACCAATGAGGATTGAGGTGCTTGTCACACATAACCAATTAAGATGGAGGGATTTGTCACACCTGACCAATGTGGTATGATAATGTAAATTGATGGCCTCAAGAAAATGATTCATGCGTCATCAAGCAAAGAAACTTCGATAGAATTTAAATTCAATTTTTGGCCGTTGTAATTCAAATATATTCTCTATATATAACTTATGATTCACTTCGTATTTTTTCAAAGAACTAATAAAGAAAATCCTGTCCAATAGGGACGTATCGGACTTGAGAAAGAATAAAAGAGCATTAATTTTTTAGAAATAAAAAATTAAAGACTTTTGTGCCAAAGCTTCGTTTTCTGAAGGGAATGAAGCAGGTTGCAGAGCGCAAGACAATAACTCAATTTTATCTTGAAGATTGACAAAAAAAAGAATTGTCAGAGAAAACACGCCTGAGCAAAATTAGCATCTATTAAGCTCGTAAACGTGACTGGAAGAAGGATTGCAATACTGGTAACCTGCAATAATGTTTTCCGCAAGAAAATCACCCAGCATTTCTGTGTACCTAATGGTCTTACGAAAGGAAAACTTTAAGATGCTTCGTGCTATGAGAACAGCGAACTACATTAATCTCACTCTCAAGAAAGCCGAAGAGTCAACAAGGTGAATGGGCTCAAACTTAAATCCGATATATTGCTTTGGAAAAATACCTGAATTTTTTTTGAAAAATGTTTTACATCACATGTATTCACATGTATATTTTTTTTTGTTATCTTGGTGCTCCCACATCAGGCCCCTCACATTTGGACAACTAGGCTAGGGGATTGAAATTCTACGCACATGTCTTCGTTCTGATATATTTTACCATGAGCGATCTCATCCATAGCGACACATAAGTTTTCGCTTTAAGAGACAGGCATGATGAAGATTCGTCAGTGAATGACACTTTGTTTTCAGTTTAATGAAATATATACAACGGATGATTCTGAATATATAATAAATTATGGCGTACAGTTGAAAATACTGAAGCTAATATTTTTGAAGGTGTTTGTATCAAAATTATCCCACCATATAATAATAACTCAGTGTTGAATGCTTGATTGGTTTGTCCGTCCGTCTCTCTGTCACGCTCAAAAGGATAGCCCGGATACCTAAACTAATAGCGAGACTGCCAGGGAAAGCAGTCCGCATCAGATATACTGAAAACAACATTACTTCATATCAGAGTTACCGTAAATGAAAAAATTTACGAATTTCATTAGAATTCAATACATTTGTCCCGCCATTTGTGGCGGGGCACGTTCACTAGTAATGATAATAATAATGCCTAATACGAGCATTCCCGTGCTCTGTCAGAAGGATCCACAGGTCCAGGGAGTTACACGAACTGGACAATGAATGTATTTATGGAGAAGACCTTAAATTTATTTTATCTATCGAAAAATTTATTTATTGAAAACACCTCAAATTTACATTTGAATTATGCCAGTGAGGGATCTCAATGAGAGCATACGGTGACATTCCTAATAAATTACAACACTCAACTTGTGAGGAAGGAGGACGTGATTGTGAATAAGCTCAATAAAAAATGACGATTAGAAAATGGAAAAGTGTACGAGTTCTAGAGAACTCAGGAATTATCATAGGATTACTATATCTTCAAAGTCATGATCGTCTCGTATAATGACGAGATTAGGACTCATAGAGTCAATGTTAATAAAGAATGAGAATCACACCGCAGATTGCGGCTACGAAAGTGGATGAGGAATGCATGGCTACTCTCACTGAGCCTGTAAAAGAACACTCCTTTTTTTCAATCCTGCGCATAGACGCCGTGATCTTGACGTCGTTAGAACACAGCTGTGACAATAGCAAGACATTTACGTTGGTATAGCCAGATTTTACCCGAAAGTAAAGTGAAAATACTGCACTGCGTAAAGATCAAACAGTGATAGTTATAAAGTTTGCATAGTTATATCACCACTTACTAAACATTCTTTCAGAGAATGCATCTCAGTACACCATTAAACACAGAACACAGCGCAAGCGTGTGGAGATGAATACAAAGAAGGGGCCGTGCGGAGGGGGACGATGTTGTCCCGAGCTTACCGCCCATTTTCGTGTGATGCGCTCTTGTCGAGTCGCTTTCGAAACAATTATTAATGGAGCACTTGCCCAACCTTCGTAGATTGAAGATATCTGATTATTAATCACGCGAGTCGAAGCGGTCATAAAGTGTGTGATATATCAGCACATAAAAAAAATAATTCGATACTTGACTCAAAGCGTACATTTAGTGAGAATTCAGAAAAGATAAAAATACTGAGAAAAAGTAGGCATGTACGCTCAAAATAATGTTGAAAACAAAGTTCCTCATCGAAATGTGATCAGCATTGCGACGAATTAAACGGACTAAGAAAGTTTCACACCCTAATGTCGGTGAAAAACACAAAAATCATATACTTACTAACTGAAGTGTGAATGAACTATTTGTGCTAATTTGTATGAAGTTTTTCCTAGAATAAAAAGTAACAAATAATTGTATTCACCGGTGAATGTAATTCCCGTGCTGAGTAATTCAATACGATCACAACGCTCAGTACTAAAACACCACTAAATGTTTCTGTACCGTGAGAAATGGAGAAGCGGAAACAAAGACAACCCACAAAAAAGAAGCCTGCTGCACTGCTCTGACAGCCATTTGCTTAATCAGCGTGCTTCAAACTCAGGTAAGTCATGGAAGCCACGTCGGCAAAAGGCTACACTATAATAGATACAAAAAATCAATTATGGATACAGGCTGCATGAGAAAAAGAGATGAATTATTGCAGCGGGAGATCTTCAATGACACGAGAAGGGTAAGAGGCAGATGGTGTAAGAGCCACGTGTTGCCTGCAAGACCTGCCTGCTCACCGCAGCGCGGCACAGCAATGATGCAACAAAGCGCCTTCTGAATTATAATTCCACTCAATGAGCTAACGCAAAGTGGAAATAAGAGTCAAAGGAACTTTTTAGTCACACAAGCTTCAGAAAATCAAATGAAAATAGGTACAAAAATCATGGAGCGTCGATTTTACGAAAAGACATGAGTCAATTTAATGGTATAAAAAGAATGTTATTTTTTGACAGAGTTCACTCTGTTTTCGAAGGTGTAACGTGATGATCACGGTAAAACCACAATAACAGAAATTATTTAGTTCTTGCGATAAGAAAACGATCCAAAGTTTTAGTGCAACGCTAAGTCATGTCTTCTAAGGGGCAACATGAGCATAGTGAAGAAACTTGAATGTGAAGACAAACTAAATATAAAAATAGAAAGGAAGATATCCGCGTAAGAGATTGGTATGCAGGGCACAATATACTTCTGCCTCCTCTACGAAAAACGGAAATATGAAAGATGCAACGAGAACAACAAAGGTACCAAGTAACTCTACGAAAAACGGAAATATGAAAGATACGACGAGAACAACAAAGGTACAAAGTAAGTCTCAACAAGACAGACGGAGACAGGCAAGGTACAAATTACGTCTGAATAACCAATCCCACACCTCACTCCAGCAACGCCAGCGCTGCTTTGAGCAGTTTTAAATGCCGCTATTGAACGCTGACTATTCCCTCTCCCCTCGTCTTAGTCTTAGCAAACGCTGAGCGAAAATCTATTCAAGCAACCCACTCCCCGAGAGTTATCCCAAGTTTAGATCCCACCACAGAGCTGTACCAAAATAGAGGTGTCTGCCAATAAAGGTAATTCCTACTGGTAGTTTTGTTCTCCCATTTGTCATACGTTGGCCAACATAAAAGGTGCTTATATTATCATTTCAAGTAACCATACGAGGTCCAAAACTAAAGTACCTCCAACTTAATAACATCGTATTTTTAGTCGCTTATTTTGATATCTCAAAGTTGATCAATTTTTACAGGTAGCAGAAGCCTGGTGCTTTTTACTTGCGTATAACCAAAATCCCCCAAAAAATAATTAAAAACGAACAGTTCCTTAACGCTCGCAGATCATCGCTATTTGCAGTAGTTAAAAAGAGATTGCCGTAGAGTACGAAATAGACAACAGCTTAGAAAGAAATATACATATATATATATATGTGGAATATATCTGTTATATATAACATGTTCAACTAATCTTTTTCATTGCAGGTATAATGCTCATGTACTCAGCACCTTCGTATCTTCTTATTACGGTGAAGAATTACAGCTACACGCAATGAACTGAAGCGAAATTCTTAAAGTATTATGTGAAGATGGAAAAATTAAAAATTAACAACAAAGAGAATAAACTCATAAATTGCAAATTACGACAAAGTATTCTGCCCAAGGAAAGAGTGCTTAACACTTGAAAGAAATGAAATAGTGTTGAACTTAGAAGAGTGAATTTCGGTAATTGGTAAAAAAGCCGGTGTCGTTGGACCCGGTAGTGGTTTCCGAGTCAAGACATAATAAACAAGTATTTAATGAAAGACGTTATTCGGTATCCCGAACAGCTCCGTTTTAACCAACAGAGATACTCAAGAAGCAGCGCACAATGAAGAGCGACCCGAGAACATATTACAATGAAATGGGACGATTTCAGACGATAGTCAAAAAATAGTTCCGAGCAAAGATTTAACCTTGGGCCAGTTTCCCGAATACGCTGCATTATCTGAGACCCAGAACTCAGAGGTCTCTCTTCACTAGATGAGACGAGAAGCAGGCACCACAAGCGCACAAACACACACACACACTCGCAAAGATATGAAAGTTTCCTTGAAGACACAGCAGTACAGGACGCTCACATCTCCCATGCTATCGCTCATGCCTGCTTCCCCTTGTTTACTTTGGTCGCCCCGTACCCTTTCCAGCAACGCACCTGTCGACAGGATAAAAGTGTTTTAGCGAAAGCTCACATAGTAACTTTTTTCAATACCAATATTCAAAAATAGAACTGACATCCTTTTTACAAGCGTTGGCAGCGGCGTTTAACTTTACAAAAACAATTCAGTTCCCCTTCAGTATCACTAAAATTTCTCTTTCAGCCCACCATAAAGGAATCTATTTTTCAAACCCGATGATAAATTGCGATGAAAGTCATCGAACTTACTTAAACACACATTTCTGTAGCAGCTATTCTTCCTTTTTCATGTTCATTCACTTGAACCGTAATGCCAAATTATGACCGTGCTTCATTTGAACTGTTTCTTCATACGTGAAAATTAAAAATATTGCGATAAGTGATCTAAATAGCATTTCCTTGACTTTAACCTTACTATACTTTGTAGTTCCTCAAAACATACTATAAAAATACAAAAATTGGTATTCTATACCTACATAGGCGGAAAGTTTTAAAGAAAAAGCAACACGTTCAACTTCCTTCACTCCAGTTAAGGCAGTTCATTTAATTGAAAGAATGGCTTAAACACCAAAATATGGTAAATCATTGCTACACCACATCACTGCAGCAGCCACCACAACCTGCGAGCAGCTCCAGCTGTGGAGCTTATACCTTTGTACAGAGCTACTGCCAGCAAACTGGCCTGACCAACCGGAACACGTTTTGAAAACGAAATAGTCAAAGAAGATTTAGGCGATAACATCTCACTGCGGGAATTCATTAAGATTCAATAGAGACGACATAAGTTAAACGAGGTCAAGGTTACGATATTGAAATCAGCCTCATAAACTTGAAGGAAACGTTTCGAATTGATATAAATCTGCTGAATTGAAATACCAAGAATTAAATGAGTCAATATATGTCAGCGCTTGACACTGGTTACCGCACTTCATCACCGTTAAATTAAAACTTTAGGATTTTTAAGGGGTTAACTTGAATTTTGAATTTCAATTTGTAGTACTAAACATGATTCTGAAATGAAAGCATGGAGAATAACTAACGAAGAAACATGAAATGGAGACCTTCACCAGAAAAGCTCAACGTTCGAAAAATGTGAACACACACTTATAAAACCTAATCATCACGCACATGTGAAGGACAGTTAATGTTCGCCATCATTCAATGAACTGAACCACGTCCACTACCTGAAAAGCTAGTGGACCGCACGCACACGCATGGAAGGTCAGCACATACGAACCCGGCAGCTCGGTGCGCGCACGCCAGACGCCGGAGCGCAGACGACGCACGAGCGGCGCAGGAGAGCGACGAGCGGCGGGGACTTTCTCCTGGGGTTGTGTCAGCTGGGGTTGTGTCGGCTGGGGCAGTGTCGTCTGGGGTTGTGTCAGCCGGGGTTGTGTCGGCTGNTCGGCTGGGGTTGTGTCGGCTGGGGTTGTATCAGCTGGGGTTATATCGGCTGGGGTTGTGCGGGTTGGATTTATGCACATCCAGGTGAAGGAAACAAAATATCAGCACGCGCACAGAAATGCGTTGGATTCCCCATGTCGCGATTGGGAAGGCAAAATCTGATAAATTGTAATCATATAGATTTATATGTAACATATTGTCACAATAATGATTTTCTTATTTTTGTTGTTTCCAACCCCTACACTCTAAAGAAAGGTGTAGATTATACCTGTAACCGCAATACTGTTTGAAATAGCGCGTTGGAATCGGATATAAAAATTACTGCTATATACATTGGCATCTCGAACATAGTATTTTCAAGGATTGTTTTCGAAATTTCAAGTATCTCATTAGGCTAGCTCACGGTCACGTTAAACGTCCTCATTTAAAAAATTGAGAATTGCAAAGGCCGTCAGTCCCCAGCCAGTCTGCTGCGCTGCGCGAGTCCTTGAAAGCGGCGGCCCCCGGAGCGCCAGCAGCGGCCGGTGCAGCCCTCGCTGACCTTGCGACCGGGCCTCCTCTCGGCCGCACCGGGCGAGGGACTAGCGCTGGCGCCCCTCAGGGGCTCTCGCGTCTGGGTGAGTGATGCGAGCCGGGGTGGTGGTGGGTGGTGGTTGTG
>VOMN01085042.1:0-88992 GCA_014899125.1 Orchestia grillus
GCATGATGGTCGGCTGAAATGGCATGCTGGTCGGCTGGAGGGGCATGCTGGTCGGCTGGAGAGGCATACTGGCCGGCTGAAGGGGCATGCTGGCCGGCTGGAGGGGCATACTGGCCGGCTGAAGGGACATGCGCGTCAACTGAAATGTGCGCTAGTTGGCTGAAATTGGCATAGTGACAGGCGCGTCATTCCGCTCTGGAAATGTAGCGTGTGTCGTGCTTACCTGGCAGAAGACTAACGTCAGGCTGACATACACGCATGTGTACAAGTTTACATGCATAAATTGCACTAGGAATTTAAATCGTCACACAGATTTTCATTGGTGATGTGACGGCGCAGACTGTCTCTCGTCAGACGTGTGTCTTTGGTGCGTAAGCGCCTCCCCCTCCTGGTGCGTACCTTACAAGCCCCGATTGCGGACGTTCTTACGCACAAGGATGTAGAAAAATTAAAAATAATATTGAAAGAAACGATAGATTAGTTCCAGGGTCACTAGAGACGAATATCATTCCAATATCTACACGAGTCACTACTGAGCTTAAATATCACGTTAAATGTAAATTTTAAAGCGATGCGAACGCTGGTAAAATGGATCATGTTTATTAAGAGACGCGTTTCAGAGACCAGTTCCATCATCAGATCAGCAAAAACAATGCCATGAACTTGTCGCATGGTCGCGCGGTGTGTTCAATTTTGGCTCGCTCGCAATGTGAGCACCCTTCGATGTTCTAGTCTTGCTGCATCTCCCACTTCCCTCCATGTATTTCACGTCGTTCGTCCTTCTAACCTGCTCTTCAAGGGAGCTCCAGGAGGCAAAACGGGCATCCAATTGGCAGGTCATGCAAACAAGCCGTTTAGTTCGCGTTTTCCCTATTCACATTGATGTCCTGGATAACTTTATGTCATTCGGTCCAATGACTAATGCGTGTTCAGTTTGGGCATCTGGTTTGCGTCATTTCAACGCTATAAAAAACTCAGTGCACTGGCTCCAGGATAATATCGTACGCAGTTATGACGTACGACGACACCGTACGTTATGACTGCACGAAAACATCGTACGGCAGCACCGTATGATCTAGCAGCGCTTGAGATCCTTCTGTCTTTTCGCACAGTTCAGAAAAATCAACGAAATACTAAAAAATCCATTCGTTTGTCTTAGTTTATTCCTAAACGTGAAGATGTCATCGTTTACACGACTGAAAATTGCTCCCAGGCGCCCAGTCTCTGTGCTCGCCTACTTTGTACTACAGTTCCCTCTATTTCTTGCTATCATTAAAATTAAAACCAAATAAAGTTCATGAACCAATTGATTTCATCAATACACTCACGTTATCGATATGTGAAAAGCCCAGATCTCCTCATGAATTAAAACTTATTGAAAAAGGTTACAGATCCCTGTCTAATTTTGATTTGACTGTAATTTCATGTGATGCGAATCATGTCATTTTAGAGACACGACCTGTTCATCATGTCATGTTCGCATCAGAAAGCACCATCATTATCAATAGTCTCGCCTGAGATGCTCTCGTAGATATGAAGCCATATCATGGGCTAGGACTCATGTTTAGAAATTAGTTCGCATAATTCGATTTAAAATGTTACCGACAGGTCGGACTCTAAATTTTCCTCGCATTTTTTCTAATTTGCATGTAGTGCAAAATTGCTCCCGATCAGACGATCGCTAAATTAAAGATGAGATTCCTGCTCAGGAGCGTCAAAATGTAAAGAATACATTTTTTGTGTGATGAATCCAACTCATATAAAGTCATATAACTTCTTTTATATAAGTCATTTAATGATTTCGAAGGTGATTCCTTACGTATGATGACTTCGTAAAAATTTAAACCAACTATGGTTTTTACTCCAACGATGCTACTAATCCTCTCTCATTCCATCAAATTTATAGCACCACTCAAAGTTCTTCCTAAGAGCCGTTAAATTATTTTTACTCATTTCCATGCACGTTAGATGAGGCCAGACGCCAGCCTCTAACAGCAACAGCAGCCAAACATCGTCCCATGAAAACAACGGCGCCCAGCAACCTCAAATTCCCAGCAGTAAATTGAGCTTTGCTCTTTTTTCCTAATTTGCACAAACTTTTCAGGCGCCACCGAAAAATGGACTTTTTGCCCGCATTCTCGACAAGTCTTTGCTCACATAAATTTTAAATATTTTGAAACTCTTTCCAAGCCTTTCAGCCCAAATAGAAGACTTTTTTGCCCCGCATTGCTCGGCCCCAACGCAGTTTTTTGGAAGATTACGGCATTTTTTGGCAGTGCAGACCGGCCGTGCGGCAGGTAGGGAGAGCTGAGGCAACCTTTTCCACTTTAATGGAACACTTCCATTTAATTGCTCATAGTTTTTTGATCGGTAAATATAGTTCAATCAATATAGTTCAATTTCATTTCAGTCTCACAGTACATGCGGTAGTTGTACGTCGCATTCGAGCTGGTTGAGAGGTATCGATACTTCATATTCTAGTTGAACAGAATGAGACTGATAACATTTCATCACATTGATTAATTAATTTCTCCAAGGCGACTGATCTCAATACGCAGAGTGGAGCTGAACTGCGATGCAGAGAATGCCATCATTTTAGCTATCCGCTGCTGTCGGTTCTTTCGATATCGACCGTGGCTTTCATAAACGTCCTTCAATTAAACCTGCACACCTCGAACTCGATTGAGGAATTTGGTAGTGTGAAAAATGGGAAATTCGAAGAGAAATGTGAACATTTTTCAAATCACTTTTTTCCTCTAAAAATGTAATTTTTCTGCGCCGTGCTGCGGCAGTCTTTTCTGAAAACCTTAATTTATTCTCAAAATCACAAAAATAACACTCGTTACGCTCATTGTCCTCGGATTATTTTTATATATCAATACATATATAATAACGTATTAAATCTGATGCATTAATATATATATTAAAAATTTTTGATGAATTTCAATGCACTGAAACGAAGAGTAATATTAAGGTACACGGAAATAACGTTGGAAGAAACCTTCCTCCTACTGTACGACTCATCAGCATGTAAGACAATATCTGGAGATCGAGCATGCCTCAGAGAACTGCTGGGAGACATGAGTATAAACACGGGCACATTTGGGTAGAAACATGAGTAGAGACCTACATACCGGAGGCCCTCAGCTCAAGTAGAAGCTTGCGCGACGTTCTCAGGGTCCTCTGTAGCGCAGCTTCAAAGGATTCAGGCTCTAATCGGGTCATTTTTAGGAACTTTTCAACTCTTTCAGCCCAGAACGAAAGCTGGGCGCAAGCTCTGCTTAAAAAGTGCCGTAAAAGAAACATTCCAAGCGTACATCTTCTGGTCGAGTGAGCGCAGCAGCTCCCGGCTTGTTTTGCGCTGGGTCGTAAAATAAGCGTGTTTTGGTGGGACTAAGTACGTCACAGCTGCGTATGGTAACACCGTCCTCAGCAGTATTGTAAATTATCAAGAATGAAAACTGAATTTGGATTACTCATCTGCAGGATTGTGCGCACCTCGCTTGCAGATATAGTCTCAGCTTTGTGGGTTAGATCGAATAATTAACTATACACCAATGGCTTTCTGAATTATTTCGGATGCCTTAGCGGGGATTGTCTCTACAGAATCCCAGTCGTGCTCACCTCATTTGGTTGTATTCTGCACCGGTATTTCTCAAAACATGTGTGTCTTATTGCATCGTTGTATTCTCCAGTATCAATCTATCGATACAGCCATCCATGAAGGCTTTTCTGCTACATTTGTCTGATATTTGAACAAAAATTTGCGCGGCTGTATTTTATTTTTCTTTACCTTATTACAATAGAGTGAGCTTGATGCGAAACAATATTTGTCTCAAGAGAAGCTAGATGACTTTTACCAATGAATTTTTCTTTTCTGATTCATAAAGGTACGCTAGATACATGTTATTTCTATCGCATTTTTATTAAGAAAAAATTTGTTTTCATCCAGTAAATTTCCCGCATCTGTTAATTTTTTCCGTCAATGTTAAAATAAATCCTACAAGATCATTTAAGCCTCCGTTCAGAGTAATAAAATCGAATATCCTGAAAACAATTTACGTATATTTATTAATTTTTCAGTTGTACCTGAAAACCTTCGTTGATATGTGAAAAAATGCTGCAACGGAATTTTCAATTTGACCGCATAAATACGGACACTCCTGAACTGCGAAATATTCTAATTCGACATATATGATTTCTCATTACATATGCATGGTGTTGGAGCCCTCATGTAAAATTCCTAAGCTCATTCATTTCTAGTACCAAATTATCAGTAGCTCTGCATCAGCAATATTCGCCACGCTGCACCATCCATAATAATTCCTCTCAAATATCTCAAATCTTACAGTTCTTTGCGCGATTATCTATCATTCTCAGCTGTCGCAAATAAATTCTGAACTCTCGAGCAAAAAGCGTAATTTCAGATCTCTGTACGTGAGGGTAAAGGCAGAATTACGTTACAAATGGCAAAAAACTTTTGGGTTCCCGTTGAAAAGTGTTCGTTTCTTTGCTAAAAAGTGTCATTCTCGTCGCTAGATCACACGCTCAGATCCATTTAGATATCTTTTCTTCTATATTGCTTCCCCCTCCAAAAAAAAACTTTCTATCCCTTTAAGGGCATTCCACATTTTTCGTAAAAACTGTAAGAGTTGCACTGGGGAGTGCAAACAGAGCTGTAGCAGTAACTGTAAGGCTGGCACTACATTCCCGACCACTGCTCCAGAATCGAGCCTCTCCACAGTTGCAAAAAAAGCCAAGATTCCCACGGCCGCATTCCGATCGCACTTTTTTGGGGCCTTCCTGCATATGATTTACCCTTTCTTTCCATTATCGGTAGATTTTTAGATTTTTTGGGCTCGTCAGTGACAAAACTGCCTCCGGCGGCCACCTGTGGCCTACCTGCCGCCGACAAGCTCGCCTGTGGGACCTGCATGAAGTCTCGAGCTGTACACCCTTTTGGTGCTGAGCGCAGCCGCCACTTCCTGCTCAAATTGACGCTCAAATGGGATGATTTACTCTTCGTTATGCGAGTCTAACATTTGAATACGCGTCGAATAAAATAGTTCCTTTCATTTTTCCACGTAAAACTTTAATTTTACTTTTAATAGTATGTATTTTTGCTCGTTTTTTTCGAGAGAATATCGAATGAGCCACGTAAGCACCAGCGAGAAACAGTCCAGCAGAACGCGTGAACACTGGAATAAAATAAGAATAGATTTTACTAGTAAGATCGTTAAGTTTTCAAGTTTCACAGGTAATGAACGTGTTACTTTGGAAGAATGACTCTCGCTTCAGGTAGCCATACATAATTTAACTACATTTTTAGGATAAGCATCCACTAATTGATACAAATCCATGCTCATGCTTCACACTTTCTAGTATATTTTGAAACATATTTTGAAGCAGCTTAGCTCATACTTTTCAATTGTTTCTCGGATGGGCGTCACGCCACATGTTCTCAGGGTGCGAACATGGGAGTATCATGAAACTACTGATTTTATTATTGTAAAATTTCATGAAATATCCAGGAAACTACGAAGTGGTTGCATCATATTACTACTTGTGTGTGCACTCCGGAAACAGCCACATTATTGCAATTTTCAAATGAGTTCCTTCTCAGTTTAGTGATGCATATTCCCGAAGTTATTAAGAATCACTCGCTAGTAGAGATAAAGGCTCGCTTTAAATGAAGAATGAACCTAGGTATTCAAGTTTCCTTGTAGCAAGTTTTGATGGGGAATGAACTGTAATTTGCATCGTTAGAAAATGTTTATTAGTTATATTGTCTATAATGCGCTAGGATGCGTATACCGCTGTACTGTGAGCAGTAATACGTACATTGCGACCTGTATTTATACGTAATACTCTTTTTCAAACCGTTAAAATATTGTCATTAATTTTCATGAAATTGAAAAGGTGAAATACTTCGTATTAAATCGACTATCGAGTGCTGAGAATCTGAGAGCAAAGTAACCAAATTGGTTACTTAGAGTTGTATTATGTCACTATGTTTTCAATTGTTAAAGTTTTGATCGAGTGCTGTACAAAGAAGAGTAATATTTGAGTGACATAAAACCATATTGTTAAAATAAATTCAATAGGAAGTATTAGCCTCAATTCTAAAAATTGCTGAATATCGATTCTAAGAAGGGCATGCTGGAGATAAAAATACTGTGTGGGCTACATCAAAATTGCCGCTTCTCTCGATCTTAGAGCAAAATTTAATGTGTTTAGCATATCCAAGACCACTTCTCGCCCAGTCAATGGATGCATGTAGTGAAGTAAGTACCTTCATCTAGGAACAATCTAGTAATCTGAGAGATGAAGCGGCATGCAGGGTACATTTTTTCGGCATCGGCATTTTCTGACATGTTGGGTAAACCGTAAAAAGCCTCTTTCCCATTCCCGACAAAATGCTCGGCACAGCCTCTGGGTTCTTTATATAGCGGCCGTTTTTTGCACGGCGGCACAGGAAGGAAGCAGATCCTTTCCTCTGCGTCTGAATTTATAATGAGACTCTTTCTCTGGGCCTGAAAGCTGCCTGTCCGTGAGTTGTTGTTCGTTTACCCGTATTTTTAAATTCGCTTCATTGTGTTGTCAGAAGGAGGCTGCATTCGAACCTAGCTCAGCCGCCCTCCAAAGATCTGGAACATTTCACCAAGATGTGGGAACAGAACGCTCTTTTTATGCCGATCGCTCTGTCCTCAGCAATGATCCATCGTACTTCCTCCGAAGAGGCATTCAAGTTTTTTTCACCTTGTCTGTAGGTTTATAATCTCCTCTCGATATTACAGGGATTTTTAGAGTCTCGAGTTACAACGTCTTCTCGCTCTAACCGAATTTGCCACTTTCGCCTACATTTTTCAACTGTAAAACACTTTCTGAAATTGAAATTTTTAAGGTAATAGGTGAGAGTTAAATTAAAAATATGGTTTGATGACATTGGATTGCGCATTCCAGTTTTATTTCATAGCTGTTGTGAGTGCTGATCAAGATGATACTTGAAAACATCAAAATTTGTCATCATCTTCACTTACCGAGTAAACAAAAAAAAGGTTTGGAGCATTTTATATTGAAAGTTTTTATTTTTTACCGTTGGAAGCTCAAAGAAAATGGTTAAGTGAACTAAAAATAATGAGCTCTGTTCGACTGATGTGCCACAGCAAGTAAAGGCAATTTTGGAAGTTTTCTTAAGATCGTCCTATAGTTCAAATTAACGAAGTTGCGTAATATTAAAAAATATTTTTTATGAGGAATTCTGAATCCAAGTTAATTTTCTCGATATCTATGAACTGAAGTATATGTATAATGTAAGTAAAATTTTACAGAACGGTACATTTTATTTCGGCTCTCATCAAAAAGCAGCCTATAACAACAAGGGATAGTGACTTCAGCGTTGAACTACAAAGTTAGTAATTGTTTTATGAAGTTGCTGGAGCACAATTCCTGCTGTATGAATTGACATAAATTTCGTGTTAAATTTTTTTTATTAGTATTTATTTATACAGAATGCGTACATTCTTATTCTATAATGACTAATATTATTACTTTATATATTTCTACACATGTTAATATATATTACAATTATAGATGAATTAAAACTCTATATGCGTATTAATGATGTAAAATGAATATATTTGTTGGACTGCATACATATATGCAGTCCAACATGTAATTAACAACTCGTACACGCCAATTAAGTGACTTCGATATGCATGTTAGGTTAAATATATTCTCAAAAATTGTTCAAGTCGTCGTGCGCTTCTGTTCGTTTAGATCTCTTCGTGTTACAAATGCAGGCCTCTAACAAACACACCGATTTTACAGCAGAGCATTTCCAGCAAAACATCCATTGAAATTTACAAAAGAACATTGATTCTGTTTAAGATCTTATTTTAATGCTCGATAATCAATATTTGTTATACTTAGAACTGCTCTGTTTAGGATACTGGTGCTCCTATAATGTTAGTTTGTAAGGACGCAAATGCAGTGGAATCGTGCCTGAGCAGCAGCAGCGTCTGTGCCGCGCACCAGACAATACCCACGAACGACATACCACGGCAGCCCAACCCAAAGGGTTACGGTAAACTCTTCTCATTATTCACGCATTCTTTTGTGCTGTTCCATTCAAATTTGCTGCCAAAAAATGGATTGTCGGGGAAAATATTGCATTGTGCAGCGCTGCTATTGTGCCTCCATTGTCGAGGGCTTTTGGAGTTCGCTACAATTTGGCTGGCACTGATCGTCCCACTGAACATTGTTGCCGCCGAGGACCAGAGTTTTAATGAGCAAGATTCACTTTTCAGCGAGAAAGTTCGTTGAAATTTTAGAGTCCTATGGAAATCACTCATTTGAATAAACAATGAACTCATTTTCATGTTAATAAGAATGATTTCTCTAAAGACTTAAAAAGCGATACCGGCGCTCACCAATAACTGTTGTTAAGGACTTCAGCAGGAACGTTTTCTGAGCTAAAGAAACAACTTCTGGAATACATTGCATTCTGGATCTCGGTTTGAAACACGCAAGTAGTGATCGACCTTGTCTGTGTCCAGCATTTTTCTGATTTCTCAGACTTTCAATGGATATTAAAACATTTAAAACCACTAACGTACCTACAGATGCGGACCAGTGTGATATGAATCGCTAAGCGGAAATTCATATGGTAGTTTGACTGCAACGTTACCGTTAGCACATTCTCAAATGTGTCCACCGAATTGCACCCACTATGTTCAATAGGTGTGTTCATGCAGTCACTTTATGAAAAAGGTAATATTACCGAGGGCACTTCCTACGTAATTCTACCTTTTTTGCCAGGGCATCTATCGATCTATCTAGAAAATACTAACACTCATCATCTTGCTTGATTGCTTGTATGTAACCGTGCACACTCTTCACTAATAACATAGGGCAGAAATTCAAAACTCATCTTTCAGTAATTAAAAAAAGTTTTTCCATCGCATCATGGTAACGGTTCTTTGGCAATTAAGTGAATGAATTATTTTCTTTGGCACTGTAAATTTATTAGAAAATAAAAAATAATCATTAGAGGCTCAAGCGGGACTTCAATATAGTGACCCAGCGTGTTACGGGTGCATTTATCAATTATTCTATAAATTGAGCGATGAGGCAACGAAAAAACTAAATGGTTAATTACGCTCCAGTGCAGTCATCCAGAATGTCCTGTATTGTAACTTGTGATGTATTTGATTCTTATTTTTGTTCGTATTAAACTTCTTAAACTTCGCTTGGGTGAACTTTTCGTACTTAAAATTATCTCGCTTAAAAAAGCCCCATTTTTCACAACATTTACGACGAATGATATTCAGTTTCACCTATCGCCCCAACATTTGCCATACTTCTGTAGACTGGCTGGACCAAGTGCAGCGAAGTGTACAGAAGTGAGACCCATATACATCCGTGCTCACACTGCGATATCCTTGGTTATCTCATCAACTCATGCGGTGAGAAGTGCCGCTGCTGCTGCTGCCGCCCCTTCTCTCCCACGTGTTGCAGTGCATTTCTGCAGAAACAATCGGGAACAGGATATCCTTTGTTATATTTACAATAATTCTTGCTTTCTCTCAAACTCTCTATCATTAAATTCTACGGCACAACTTCGCAGTAGTTTCTTGTCGTCATTTTCTTGTATTACATTTATTTCATATTTTCATTTCTTGCGTTATCTGAACATTGAAATTAATTATTTTTTCTCAACATACTCCGTTCCCTGGCAAACAAGCAATCCTTTTTCACTTTTGTTTTCATTTCCCTTTGACTAACGGTAGGTCCGGTCCTACAGCTACTGTAGGTGTACTGGGATAATAATTACATACATTGTTCAAGAAGAAATTCGTGTAGAGATGTTCATAGCTATAATCATTTCAGTTTAATTACCATTTAGAACAATTCTTGAACAATCGTTTTGGATATTGGCTGAAATACGGAGGCTTTATGACTGGTTGCCTGCAAGCAGCTCTGTGCTGTGAAAGTTTAATGACGTCGTTACGAGCGCCCCTTGCGCTGTCCGCGACATGACGTTCAAAAACCTTGGCACAAACTGAACAGGTTACACTTGTGTACGTAGGTGTTACGTGTGCCTGTGTTGCCACATCTATGAATTTGGTTCTGAGACGAGCCTGAGACGGGCCTAAGGCACATGTGAGACAGGCCTGAGACACACGTGAGACGGGCCTGACACGGGCCTGAGACGAGCCTGAAACAGGCCTGAGACGAGCCTGAGACGGGACTGAGACGAGCCTGAGACGGGACTGAGACGGGCCTGAAACAGGCCTGAGACGAGCCTGAGACGGGCCTGAAACAGGCCTGAGACGAGCCTGAGACGAGCCTGAGACGGGCCTGAGGCAGGCAATATCACAGACGATGTTAGATATTTTCACATTAACCTCACCTCTGTGAAGCCATTTTTCTTAAAACTACACAATTTGGTTCATTTACACTATACAGAGCTCATAGCATGCGATTCAAAACCATAGCTCGCATTCTAACTCCGAGACCTAGGCAATCTAGAGCGCGTTTACCAAATCCTGCCATTGCTCGACAAGATCAGCCGGCCGTACGGTTTGGCCATCATGCTCTACAGCTGCTGCTGCTACCGCTATTCAGCAACAGTTGCATCCTCCTTCGAGTGCCCTGAAAAAATCGTGTGTCGTCGTCATCCACACTTCCTCGCTGTGACTTCGCTCTCTCCGGAACATTAATTTTTCGTTTGTTAATTAACTGGATTGCATTAAGTTAATCATCGGTATTCATCCGAGCCTGGTATATATGAAAAATATATTTTCTCCGATAGGGAAATATATTTATGTTTACTAGCCGGCGGAGAAATTACTACCAATTGGAAGTTTTTTAAACTATTCCGAATATTCATTAACTTTTGCTACTTGTTTGTACGAATTGCTAGTCGGATTCTCGCGGCCTTCACTGGTCGTCAGAGACTAGCTACAATTTCAATGACTATCGGGACTATTTACTATTTCAACGGCTGTCGAAAACTAGTTCCTATTTACTCCTAGTCTATCTCTTCACCGTAACTATAATATTTTCATATTCATCTACAATTCTTACCAAGCATTTTCATTAATAATTTTCTGAATTTATCGATTGGGTGGTGAAAACGTTACATTAAAAAGGGCTGGTCGTCACAGACCGCTCCACACTACGATTTACAACGGCCTCCCTTTTGAGCTCGCTGTTTGATGCCGTAAATTTGGAGCCCCTCAAGAGAGAGAGGAGGTCCGGATCGATGAGGGCAGCGTGGCCCTCGTCCGAGTTTTTACTAGCTCGCTGACCACCTCTGCAGCTCGCAGCGAGGGGCAGCTGTCAGAGTGGTAATGTCGTCCAAAATCGCCAGTAAAATTATACGAGAGGCCTTTCAAAAAGTGTACTGGTAATTGCCGGATGAAAAGTTTAAATGTGTGTTGAAAAGGATCACCTACTGTTGATGTACATACGAAGAGTCTTAATATGAATTCATCTAGGTGGTTGTCAGCTCGTGGTGTACATCCCAGTCTGACTTTTTTCCCCTCCTCATTAATGAATTTAGGAATTAAATGATGAAAATATTTGGGCAGCCAAAATTATAGAAAGAAATTTGAGTGAAGGAGTTAGCCTGGGGTAGATAAAGTTAACTGGCAGCGAGGCTTTCCTGGTTACTGCCAAATGCTGGTTACTGTCAAATGAAAATTTTTAATGTTTTTAAAATTATCGTTACTGTTGATATTCATAGATAAAAATCAATCATAGCCGTACAGCGAGGGATCTATTAATATACATATGCAATTCATCGCCACATGTACATATTATTGTGATCTCTAATAAAAATCGGTTTAAAGTTTAAAACTAAGATAAGTAAACTGGTTGATTTTTTCCAGCATTTGGTCACAAATTTTTATTGCAATGGCAAAGTAAATTGTTGCTAATTATTCACAGCCGTGCGATGTGTGAACATCTTAATTACCGTGCAGCATGCTTATCAATTATGTGTGTCATGAACCTTAACGGTTTTGGAACCGAAAAACTCCATGAATATTTATATATATATATATATGTCGTATATCTAAAAAAGAACCCGTCTCACGCATGCAGTTTGTATTTTCTTGCAATAATTGAACAGCCGCCCAACACATCACCAAATCGAGCGCTGCGTTTCTCACATCATGCACCACACATCTGGCCGCAGCAGAGCACATTTACGGCCGTTTCAGGCCTCAATGCGATAACACGGACGACTAAGATTTCCGCTGCTGTTGAGTTGCTCCACGAGATTTCATGAGAATTTGGTTATCTCTTGATGATGCAAGTAGACCTTATTTGTCATACGCAACTGAAATCGAGTGTGGCAATCCTGAGCAAATCCTCAGAAGATCGATTTAGTGAAACTGTTGCATTACGCGATTTTTCATTAGCTGCTTGTATAAGTGTTCGGTAGTTCGCCTTGTATATGTCAGGGAAAATCAGACTATAGAATAACATGGGAGCTTTTGATTATTCACTGCATCGACTGCACAATTTTAATACTTCTGATTTAGTATTTTTTCAACTCTTTACCCAGTAAAAACACAAATCAAAGAAGCAGTTCCTCACTCCCGCCACTGACATACATTTACTATAATCATTAACCATAAATCAACGCACTCGATCGTATCAATTTATTCATGAGACAAAGCGCGGATTAATCCACTCTGTATGCTTTGTTACATCAAATTTTGCGGTAAATTCTTGCTTGAGAGTACGTTAGAAGCCTCAATTATCATTGTGCGAAGAATAAATCAATTTCAAAAAATATGATTGGCGAAGTTTATAAACCAAAAGGAAGTTGGTTTGTGTACGTGGAGAATGAGTTTATTCGAATTAAGAATTAATTAACAATAAACAATTTATATGATAGATATCGAAAAAATTTTATTCGCATAAAATTGATTTTGTGTGTTTGTTCTTTTGGTTCGTATGATACAGTAAAAACAATGTAGCATATGGTATCTACGATATTGTTTTAAATAATATTATACGGCTAATATTGCAAGTATTACTTATTGTTTAGCTATATGCACTTCCAAATACTAAATGCTACTTTACAAAAATGTTTATTCAGGTGCATGGCATTTCATCAATTGTTATGAATACTTACAGATTCTCAATGTTCTACATCATAAAAAATGTCTATTTATGAAGTATTTCAAGTTAAACGCAACCGTGATGCATTGTCATCACATTTTGCGATTCGTCCGGACTTTGCTGAGATGGCATCGATCAATTCGCTGTGCAATTTGGAATAACGGTGTTTCGTAATATTGTGCGGGCTATTCAGAATGTGCAAATATATTGTCAAAGTTCCGAAGAGTCGCCCTTGAAGAGATCGACAATTATCAAAGTTTGTAATTGAGTTTTTCGGCATTACAATTTATTACCATATACTTTATTCTCTACAACAGTTTCAAGAAAATTTTCGTAACTGTGGTTTGTAGTGCAAGTCTGCAACACGGTGAATGAGCACAGAATGCAGCACGTCAAGCAATCGCAACATTCAAAATCGGCACGTTGGCAGTTCTCTTTGCTCGTCAGTTGCCCGCTTTGTGTGCTAAAAAAACACAGATCTCGTCCGTTTAAATTTCCGAACGCAGGGAAGGATAACATTCTTTAAAATCCTGTTTCCCGTAAAGAGCGTTCACTCCCACAGCCCTTTAACATCGTCGACCGCACTGCATTTTTTGGTGAAATCCGCGCAGTCCCAGCGGACTTTTAAAGAGCAACATAATGGAGGCTCCGTTTGAAGGGAAAAAGGCAAGTTCCCACCCAAAACGGGTCGCTTCCTGTCCGTCAGCCAACTGCAACTGTCCCTTTAAATCGGCCAATGCCGTGACGGCTCTTTTTGGTTAGGGAGGGCCGCGCCCCCCGTAAATGGTGCACTCGAGGCCTGCGGGAGGAGCCTCTAGCTGTGGGGGAGCCAATGCGACCGTTTGTGTCCGCTGTCGTGACCGCGCTCCCAGAAATCCCTTCTGTCTCCTGCATGAGCTGTCGCTTTGGAGCATTCAAGTAAAACTTGATGTGTAGCTCTATCGGGGTAAAAATCTTACTTTCAGGCTCCATTAATTCGATTGAGTGATTAGTGCTCTTTTTAGCGTCCGTCTCTGTCTAACGTTATTACAACATGCTTACCTTTGATAAAATCCACAGGATTAACTCTTCTAATCCAAATATTAAAGTGAAATCATAGTTCTCAATTTCTTTAACGACCTAAATTCAACCAGCAGCGAGGCTTTCTTTTGCGAGTATTACATATATTTCGGTATTATTTTTTTATAAACGTCGGTACTTTCAATATCAGTGGGATTTCGAGTGCTTAAGTACCACATGCTAGTAACTTTCATGTGTGATTAGTGAGCCATGCAGAAAATGCCAAAAATTACGTCCTTCGTTCTACTGCATAGCAAACTATTCTCATTTTGAGCAATTTGAGACATGGAGCGCTTGACATTCGCAACACATTTCACCATCTGCTGGTTGGCAGCCGTGGGGACACGGCAAAAAGTTCAACTCTTCCCCTGATCCGCAACGAGCTGTGCGCCTCAGACGCGCCTCCTGCCCATCCCTCCGCCCCGACCAGCAGCAGCAGCAGCACAGCAGCGGCAGCTGTAGACAGGACCTTTAAATCTCTAGCTCCTTCACAGTCGGCTCGACGCTTGCCGAGCACGGCCCGCACGGCTGCCACCCGCCGTTGCTCGACCGTCTGTCGGAGCGCGTCGCGGTTCTGAACAGTGATACAGTTCGTTTAATCAGTAGTAGTGGAACACTACTGATGGAAAGTAGTTTTTGAAGTCAGAGTTCTTGTAAATACTGAAATATATCCACGTACCTCAAAAGTTGTACGCTTGTATTTGCTGAAATGGACTTGAACGTTGTCGCGTCGCCGGTTGTGTAGCCAGGCTACAGCTGCCGTAACTCGGAGCTACGCTTCAGTGGGACAGTGTGCAAGATTTTTGTCGGCTTTCTCGAAATTTATGAATTCTTGAAAAGTTGTAACTGGTAACCACTGAGGTGGTGGTGGTGGTGTTCGAGTTGTCGAACTCAGTGGCCTTGAACAATACGGCTCTTATTATGGTGATATCTTGTACCGAAAATGGTGACTTGTATTGATGTTGTTGAAACTTCAACGTGCTGTTGTACACTATGCAATGATGTGGTGATGGTTACAACTTAACAATGTTTACCCCGAAATATTTTTGTACAAATTAACGCACTATTTTTTCATTATGACAGTTTATTTTAATTCAATTATGGAGCTCTGAACAGTGAAATGGAACACAGGTGTGGTGAACACGAATATTTCGCACATCAAGAACGCTTCGCTCGAAATTTTAGACTTCCGGACCATGACGTCTTTACCAGTGCATGCTACGTCGTTGTCATTCATTGGCTTTTAAAACACGAATACTTTCAGAGTGTCGTCACTTCGATCGTACGCTTACGCTCGTATTTGACATATCGTGGCCATTGAAACTCGACCGAAGTCCGTTTGGAGTAAACAGCAAATTTCCAGTAAAACCTTGCAAATCGCGGGAAGTCCAAAATGACAGCATGAAAGTTCCTCAATTATTCGGTATCAGATCTCGACATGTACCTCGAGTGCGAGCTTCGGAGTCTGCTTCTTGCGTGCTGTATCTTTTTACCTCTGAATGTATTTCATTATACGCACTTCAGCAACTTACCCAGAGTTGCTCGACATATAGGCGTGTTGCATACAAGCAGTCTTCAGTAAGCAATGTTTTATGATACTTGTGTGAGGCAGAGCTTTCAGTTTTATTCGTTTAGTGAGAGCATGAATCACTTTTCTCTCTTAGATTTTCATGTTAGTACAATGAATGAAATGACGTGCGTCGAAGTTTACAACCGAAGCGGACATACGTTTTTTTAACAATTCAATCTAGAAGTTTTGCGGCGAATTAAAATTTTTGGAATTCCTATTTTCTAAAATTGTTTCAGTGCTTCAAGATTCGTTGGACTTTTTTAAACATGAAAGTAGCTGTAAAAGTAAAAGAAAATTCCCGATTCCGCTAGTAATTCGTTTCTATTTTCAGAATTTTGTAATTTATTTTCTTTCGATTGTTTATAGTTTAGTCATCAGTTTGCAAAACTGGCTCTCGCCTCCTTGCTGGGACTTCCTAGAACTGTTTAATTTCAAAAAATAATTCAAGCCGATTCGAGCTCTTAAAACTCGAGCAATTAAGTCTAAGCTCATACGAAAGTCCACCAATTCTCACACCTCCAAACTACTCTAAACCATTAGAAATTTGCTCGACGATTGCGTAGTGTTCAGAACTGCTCCCTCGAGCTCGCGAGGCCGAGGATGTCCTCGGAGATGGTCGAGATGACAGAAATGCTCGACAGACCAGAAGCCCTCGACGACCGCGTCCAACTCGCCGACGTGCCCGACGTTGTCGAGGGCTCGCAGAACGTCGTCTTGGCAGGACGTAAACGCCAGCGTTCTGGATCCGAGACGCCAGACGAACAGCAGCTTCAAAGCGAAAATCTACGAGTTTTTGAACAATCTTCGAGTGCCCCCGGGGGGCCTTTGGCTCATGTGGGGTCTGGGGAGGACAGAGCAGCCCTCCTGCTCAGGGTCTACCTGAAGATGAGGCTGGGTGAGTTGCATGCACTCCTGCTTGTTACAGTCTCGGATTTTGAAATTCATTTCAGACACGAAAGAGTCTCGCCAAAGCTGTTTCGCGTCCGAAAAAATTCTAAAATATTTTCATTTTTCTGTTTTTTAATAATTGGAAGTTGAAATTATTTTACTGGTACAGTTCGTACAAAGGGTATTAAATCTAAACTCTGCTAGAAAGGATGGTGCAAAATATGGTTCGTTTGACTAGTGAAGAATGCCGTTGCTGCCGAACTCGTTATTAACTTGAGGAAGACCTAATCATTCGGCGGTCGATGAAAGTCTAAGTTTTAGATTAATTCCACGACACAGATAAAGCATACGCGTATGTACCGAGTTCTTTGCTCTACTTGACTGTTGCTTAAACCTGCCTGCCTTACAGTTGGTGATTTAAAAGTCATTTGTTAAACAGGACAAAGTATCGATAACACGCGTATTTTTCTGGTGGTATCCGACGCTGTGCAGCGTGTAGCGACGCTGTGCAGTGTGTAGAGATGCTGTGCAGCGTGTAGCTATGCTGTGCAACGTGTAGCGACGCTGTGCAGCGTGTAGCGATGCTGTGCAGTGTGTAGCGATATTGTGCAGCGTGTAGCGACGCTGTGCAGCGTGTAGCGACGCTGTGCAGCGTGTAGCGACGCTGTGCAGCGTGTAGCGATGCTGTGCAGTGTGTAGCGACGCTGTGCAGCGTGTAGCTATGCTGTGCAGCGTGTAGTGACGCTGTGCAGCGTGTAGCTATGCTGTACAGCTTATAGCGACGCTGTGCAGTGCGTAGAGATGCTGTGCAGCGTGTAACTATGCTGTGCAGTGTGTAACTATGCTGTGCAGTGCGTAGAGGTGTTGTGCAGCGCGTCGATATTCTGATCATATATGCCATAGTTGATATGAAGACACAGATGAAGTTCGAAATACATCTCTGTAAATACCTTCTTTATGATAACATATAACCACTAAGAATGCATGAAACCAATCTAAACTCCCGTGAATTAGTGTGAAGTTGTAGTGTGCGGATAATAATGGTAACATTTTTCTAAATGCATTCTTCGCCGTCGACCTCAAGAGTTATAAAGTAATCGTCGCTCTATATTCATGTAATGACGCGGCCGAGCTTTGCAGCTCATATCTTGCACATTTGTTAGGCTAATTACATCTATATTGCAGTAGCGATTCTCTAAAATCACATTTTCTATTTAGTGTTTTTTTGTACATACGATAAGTTTTTTTAATCTCACCTTTTGCTCCAAATGATAAAAGTTAAAATTGTGGCGATCCCTTATGTCGTTATGGCGGGATTTTGAATCACACTGTAACTATGCGAACGTTTTTAAAGTTGAAATTGTAAAATAGAGGTAAAACGATATACGTATACTATCAACCATGTGATATTCATCGAAGCACTTAGCAGCTACTTTATTGTAAAAATATGATTGGAAATTCTTCGGTGTGGTCGATGAGAGCGAAGTGCGATTTTTCGTTCGCAAAACTGCACTTAGACTTTCGTTTGTAATTGTAGAAAAATTATTGGGTTACGGTGACTGAACAGTCGTGTAGATGTCCGATAAATAAAGTTGAGCATTTGCCTCAATTTCTTTTGCAACTGAACCGAGAACCGAACAAGATTATATGTATTTCCCGTTTGTGTATACAAACAAGGGTTAGTTCTCCCGGATCCGGCGTACATCGAGAGCGTTCTGGCGTATTTAGCGACGGTTCGATGTGTGTTGAACGTAGCGATTGTATCCGTGATACGGAAGTAATTGTTTATCGCAAGCGTGACGTGGCTGCGCAAATCGATTTTCGAGCTCCCGAGCAAGAGTCGCACTCAAGAACTCCTGAGGTACTAGCATCTCAAAATTAGGATCGAACACGCTACTGCAATACCCGGTCTAACTTTTTCTCTGGGGCATCTATAATTATAAATAATTTTGGCTACCCAAGCTTAGTATCAATTTCTTTAAGAAATTTGTCGCTGGGGCTGCAAAAGAGTTAGAATGGATGTATAACTGATTGGTGTATAAAATATAGGGAATCAGTCCTTGTTTTTGTTTGGATAATCGAATGGTAATATTTCATCGTGCACGTTCATGAAATTGAGTCAATATAGTACGGTGCTGAGTAAGAAATGTCTTTGTAATACAGTCTTTCAATTTCACACAGATTTATAGTCGAATAATTTTACTTTAATTCTCACGGTGTTCCTCATTAGGCAGGCAATAGCTCTTACATTTGAGAACAAAGAAAGTATGAAGGTTCCTGGTGGGTATATCATGTGGCCGAATGCACGAGTGAAGGTCGCCACAATTGTGAGGTACAGCGCAAAGAATTCAAATTGATTGCAACCATAAAAAGCGCACTAATTTTAAATGCATGCTAACTTATAGGTATACGAGGAAAATTATCGTTCAAGCTTTGGCTTTGGTCTCCGTGCTGACTGAAACTTTTAACTGAATACGTTGTATTATATGCAATGTAGGCCAGTGTAATACAGACAGTATTGCAGTGTCTGAATCTCCCGTCATTTCGCAGTTAAAATTATAATGTGCTCAGCCCAGTCATTCAAGAATTTCAGCTTTAGAAAACAACTCTTTACATATCAAACTGAGGTGTACACGAAATTGCATACAACATGTTTGTATAGCGTGTTTATATAATTGGTGATTCCCTTAGAATTGCAAAGTAGAACGTATATTACGTCCACATCGCGTGAGGTTGTAGTAAATTCGCCTCTTGAAACGTAGACTACAAATTGTATATTTTATAGATCCTATTCATCTCTTTGCTTTTGTTCGGTAGCCTTGATACGGTCGCACAACAAGATTTTAACGAACTTCTTCATGTAAATATTCTTTACGACTGCAAGTCTCCGCCTACAGCTGGTGGCTGCTCCTCCTTGTAGTCCACGCCTACCTGCTCATGCTCCACCTCCCCATCATTCCCGAGCTGCTAAAGTATTAGCACTTTTTTAATCAGCATCTGCTTCCTCCTTGTAGCTGGAAATCTTTTCGTGTCCCCAAAATACCTGGTCTTTAGATACTGGAATCTTTAGATAGAGAATAACTGAGGTGATTCTATTTAACGCGCGCGTCGTTACGGCGCACATTTACGTCTCTTTGGAAAACTCCCGGGAGTCGGTGCGACAGTTTTATCAAATTGCGTAATTTCATAAGCAAGTAGCTTTATCTTTCCTCCTAGGACAACGAATTCTTTGTACTTAGTTTAATATTTGATCACTATTCTTTGAATTTAGTTACGATTAGTAAGGTTTAATTCACCGATGAGAGTTCTTCTTCGAAAATACTTGCTTCAATTGGCTGTACAGGTATTGTTGATCTCGTCACTTAATGAAGTGACACTTGGAGCTGCGACAGCGCTGTGATGCCCAACCCAGTCTCTCCAGAGTTCTTTATTCGAGCTCTTTGTTATAAATTGAAATCGGTTGAGAATTCAAACCTGGGTCTCTCACAGCTACAGCATTATTCCTGCCATTGTCCGCCCTTTAACCTCTGCATTGAACATCTTGCATAAATATGCATACAAAGAAAGTGGGAACTTGTATTCGGCGTTTTGTTTGCACGGATTGCGAATCAAATCATTTGAAACAGTTTGTTGGGAACGCAGGGGCAGCGGTGGCTCCGTCTCAACAATAGCATAGATCATTTCCGCTGCGCCCCAACCCTACCAAATTCGATCCTGCCTCTTGTTCCACGCTCCTTTTTTTGTTCGTCCGTCTTGTTCCTTCGCGTTTTTTAAGCAATGCCAATTTTTTTCACCGCTTAACATTGACGGCAAAAGAACCTCCTATGTTTGCTCCATTACTCCTCCCTGTCCCATTTCGAGCTCCTCCTTCCCTCCTTTTTACCCACGAACTTTATTCTGCTCTCCGCACTCTAGTGGGTCTCTTCCCACCTGAATTTTTATCTCCTCCCACTTGCGTGTTTTGGCGTCACCCTGTTCCGACTCCTCCTCCCCCCTCTCACTAGAAAACCCCGCCTGCTTCCGAAAAACTCCGCCTACCTTCAAAAAACCTCGCCGCCTCCTCTCAAAGAGGCCCCGCCGCCCTGGCTGCTGCGGGTCGGTTTGACCGGTCCATCGTTCAGCGGCGCTGGCATGCTATTGCGTTCACTGTTTAATACGCGTTGCTATACGCCTACTTCTGCCCTCTTAGCTATGTTCGTGCACGGTATTCAAATGCTCCTCCGTTCACTTTAGGATATAATACTCTGTAGAATGCGCTATCGATGCATTGTCTTAAGCATATGCAAGTAAACTTCACCTTGAAACCTGGGTAGTTAATGATTTGTTTACGTTCTCTTTTTCCTTTCCGACTTTATAAATGAACAATCAACATTTATGCGAAAAAGGCTCATTTCAACTCAAGAGGAGACAACATTTTACTCATTCTTGAATGGATAGCAAGCCGGCCTGAGTTAGTAATTACTTGTGCAAACGTGGCATTATCACAGTAAAACGTTTTACGAATAATTATTTCTGGTATTTGGCATCATAAACAGCGAACGAAATGAGTAGTAGGTGCTATATATATATGAATTCATAGGAATATGTAGATTAATATAGACACGCTACGTGCATGGATATGTCACAATGAAATACGAGGTGATTTGCGCATGCGTGCCGTGTACGAATGCAAGCATTTTGATTTCAATGGATGTCGAATTAAACGGTTCCTAAAAATATTTCATACCCACAGAACTTGCAGCACTTTGTACATTGACAATCAGACTATGTACGACCACTACATTCACGTTGCATGCAATAGCATAAAGATTGTTTTGTAAAATGGGCATTAATATATCATTAAATTGTTGGAAAAGCCTTCATTAATTGCGAATCAAGAAGAGCAACTACAGGTTACAATTAAATCACAAACAACGTTTACCTGTTCTATCAGGGTGTTAGTTAAAAAACGTATTCTTAAATTAAAAAGCGTATGAACAACGAAATACAACTGGTGATGGAAATATAAGCATTTAGGATGTTGCGGGTGCATTTGGCACATGAGACGTTCTGTGGCAATCGCATGAGGGATGTTCGGTCCTCGACACAAATAATGTAAGTCATTCTCAATGTGACAGACGTAATTAATGGCGTCTTGCTGTGGCGCAGAGGACGAGCCTTCCATTCATTTCTGGTGTGTAGTCAAGAGGGGGTCGATATCGCATGTAAAGTTCGCTCTACGGTTTACTCTGGAGTTACTTTATATTTACAAATGAATGTCGAGGAGATGTACAGTTTGATGATCGCATCATCACCAGGGTACAGATAATTTCTTATTTTAATAACATTAGATGGCAGTAACAGTATTTACAACAAACGCTCGATCAAACCCCTCGACTTACATGACCTTCATAAAATGTGAAAAAATTAAATAACCATGGTGTTTATCTATATTCCCCCTTTAGTCTTGCGCAATATAACAAGTCAATCGGTGCTTCGTATTGGCATTAATAAATTCCTATGAGAATGAATGTGTTCCGGACAGAGTAGAAAAGTTTCAGAAAGCTATGAGAATCGTACTTTAGAGCTCTAAAGGAAGCTGTCCTGCACCATGCATACAAGCGATCTCCGCTGCTCCATGGCTCTCGGCCAGACCTTCTCTGAGATTGTGCGAGTACTCGATGTCTAGCTGGACACAGGCGGCGGAGTACGTAGGTCTCATTACGTAACTCTTCAAATAAGTTTTTTTTTACAGTTAGTACTATCACAGCGTACAAGAGCGCGCCTTCATATTGGGATTTCAAGCTATTGAGAACATATGTATAGACAGGATGTTAGAGAAAAACAGTATAAAATTTTTCATTTAAGTTTTATACCAGCAAGGGGCTAACTAAACCCTTTTGCCCTCATGAAATTTTGCGGAAAAAATTGATTTATGAGATATTTGCTGTTTAATGTTCGAAAGGGGGATATTTTGAAATAGTTTGTCCATAAATAATTAAATTTATACATTTACTTCATGAAAATGGCTTAACATGTTTAACACCACCCACATCGATGCACTTGTGATATCCACAGTTTCCAAATTGGATATTGTGGAAAAAGTCAACACCTGTGAAATCAGAGGAAGATCTCGTGGTAACCCCTGCTGTCTGCTAAATTTAGATGTAATGTTCCCAAAATATACATGTTATATTCCAGGGAATATTGGAAGCGGGAAACACTTCGACCTACGATTCTCTTGGTGTCTTTTTATGCAATTTAAAATGAAGACTATATCAATAGGTGAGTGCCATGTTAGCACTGAGACTGCGATCCACTCGCTGGTCTTTAAATTGCTTGCTGCTCAGCAGCAGCGGACTGTATAAATGGAAGTCTCCATTAATGCCAAATGTAAGACTTATAATTCTCTAGCTGAGCTCTGGAGCCGATTTATGACTACATTTATAAGTATCGGAGTAATGACAGCTGTTCTGTTTTGTGGCTTAAAAAAATTCGAGCCAAAAAAATATTTAAAATTGGATGAGCTATTGCTATAAGGGTAGAACATGAAATATCTAGGGTACCCCTGCGACCACGGACATGCACGGCCGACTCTAGGCCGAGGCAATGTCTACATTTTTTTAACGTTTTCTGTTAAATTCTGTGAAGTAAATATCGAGAATTCATGTAATCATTTTAATTAGCCGTTCTATTAATCACACTTAGAACCCTCCGCAGTGCGAAAGCCACATAAAGCAGTATATTTGGAGGCGTACGTTCTTCCATTACATGAGTGTTCACAGTGAGCACGTGCTTATACGTTCGTACACGTACGTAGAGAGTGCACATGGCAGTGTGTGTCCTGCGCGTATACGTCCATCCTTGGCTGGGATGTCGCTGTGTTTATCGCGGTCGCCACAACCCAATTTGCCGTTCTCGTGTCAACTCGAGCAAACCAATCAAGTGTATTCTTCCCTGCACGTGTGTGTGTGTCCCTGCAACCGATCACAGCTAGGTCTTCCCGGGCAGGCCTGTCGACTTAGGTGTACTCACGAAGGATGCTGGCGAAAGGCTACTATGCTTTACACGATTTTCGTAGCTCCTGCGGACGATTTTGTGGTAGATGAGGTCCCCGTAAGGCTTTGTTCACTGTCTGAATTAGGAACCAATGTAAAGGAATAAATTAAATATGTATCATTTGTTCGTAATATGAAATCTGTTTCCTCCTGAAATGTGTCCCCAACGAAAGACAAGTTAAATTCTGCAACTTCTTTTACATGTTTTGCTTTTGAGGTTTTGGTGCAAAAATTTCAGGACCAGCCCGATGTTTTCCTAACTGTGCAATATTTTATTACGAAGAAAATTGTCCCGAGACCAAAAATGGTAGTAATTCGTAGGATGAGAGGAGAGCATCCTTTTTAAATCAAAGCCAGTCCCTAGTGCAGAATATTTTCAATTCATTTCAATTCATTCAATCATTCACTACAGGTGAGGAAGGTGTATTTGATAGAATAAGGGACCGCCATGACCTACCGTAGGAGGTAAACTGTTGAGTCATTAACAGGATTTTATTGGTTAACTAACAGACGCCCTACGAAAAATGGCGGGACAAATGATGTTGAATTCTTAAGATGTGATCTTATTTGCGGTAACTCTAACATGAAATGTTATTTTCAGTATCACTGATAAGGACTGCTTTATCAGCCAGTCTCGCTATGAGTTTAGGAATATGGATCCGGGAATTTTCTCCTATCTAAATCTTAAGAGCGTGACAGAAAGACGAACCTACCAAACAATCAAACACTGTTTATTAGTGTATAGTGGGATTACTCAAGTTTACGAATGGCTTTTTCTAGGGAACAAGCAGCGAAAATTTTGAGCTTCCAACACGCGTCATCGTATGGCCACGTCGGCATGACCATATGACGTAAATTGTTATGCTGTACAAGAGGTTTATGTCTTTTGTTTTGTTGGATACCTCAGCTTGTGTAGCATTCGCACAGGACCGTGGCGACCCACGCTCAGTATTAACTATGACGTTTCAAGTATGGGTAATTAACATCAAAAAGTGCCAACGATGATATATACGTGGCAGATTTGTAGACTCAAGTTGCTGGCCTGGGCTCTTGGCTAAATTACGCTCTGTATTTTCTCATTTTACCATAATAGCTGTCCAGGATCTTTTATTTCATTGAAGAAATGAAAATTAATATCTCTACAGCATACTAATACACAGTCGCTGCTTGCTTGCTTGGTTTGTTGGTTGGTCCGTCTCTCTGTCACGCTCTTAAGGTTTTGGATAGGAGACAATTCCCGGGCCCGTATTCTTGAACTAATAGCGAGACTCCTATAAAGCAGTCCGTATCAGTGATACTGAAAATAACTTCATTTTATGTCATATTTATCGTAAATAAGAGGGCATCTTAAAATTCAACATCATTTGTCCCGCAATTTTTGGAAGGGTGAGTCTACTATATAGTGGACTAATAAAACCCAGTTGACCTGTTCAGCATTTTACCACACGTCGTGTAATCCTATCGAAGATAGAACAGCTATGCCACTTCATATTACAAAATAACGCAATGGATATACGCACAGAACGCTGTTGGCTGTCCCCGCTGTTTCTCCACAGCACAATTCGAGAGTGACGTCACTACGAACTTGCACTTCGTATCTCGCACTCTGATGTTTCAGTCCCTCAGTGCCTTTCTTGTGATCAATAATTAATCAACGCCGGTCTCATTAAAATCCACTTCTATCAAGACCGATTCGATCTGCTATCGCACTTGTGTTTACGTAAGTAGGCACAACAAATCGAGTCCTTGGCGCCGAATAAGAAACGGACATCAAAGCAAGCTTGCGGGTGCTCGCATGTATATACACAAGGTAGCCTGGTTCGTATCAAGACTACGGCACGCAGCGCAGTTGCCTATATTGCTGGTCTGGCTAACGCCATTTGAGACCAGCACCGTAAAAAGAGACGCTGGTGCCGAGCTGGTTCGTGTAAAGCTCAAGTGTACAGTTCTGCCAATCTATATACCCCGCTCCTTAATGATGGACTTGACGCCATACAATCCCATGGGATATTGGCAGTGCGCGTACTTGTGTGGCACAGCCCTAAGGTATGTCTACTTGACCAAATAATTCATTGCCGTAATGAATCAAGTACTCGAGGTTTCTTGTTTCGTTATGCTGTTAGGTGAGAATTTTTCTCCTAGCAATCATTTATTGGCTAGTAGAAGAAGTAACTTGTGCTATATAACTCTATATTTACACCATACAGTACGTCGTAGGTTCATCAGAACTACATACGGGGTATAGTAGAAATAACACACACATTTTGACAGGGGATCGAAAAGAGTTGAACGGTATACATCCAAAAACTTTTATTTCCCAAAATGACGTTTAAAAATCATGTTCTATTTTAGGCTTAAGAAAATATTTCGTACAAATGATGCCCATTTAGAACTTTTTGAAACCTCCGGGCTATTTCTCTGTAACATGATTATAATTTTATTGGAAAAATGAGCTAAAAATTTAAAATTTCAATTACATTTATCTTTACTATCAAGCTTTTTTTGTGTTTGTGATATAGTTATCCTCTACAAGTGAGGTGCTTATGATGTAGTTATAAGCAAACTAGGGATAGCAATTGATAATTAAAATCAATAATTAAGCAAAACAATGGTTGTTATTGAATAACGTTCTACGTCAACATAAAAGTCAAGTGATTAGAGAAAAAGAGCAAAACTGCCTTTAACATTCTAATATACACACTGATCATTCATATTTCATTCATTTACACTAAGTTTGAAATTCAATAGGCTTATATCAGTGACTCAAGACTGTTTCTTACGACGCAAGAGAGTAGACAGTGACGCAATGGCAGTTATTGAACTGAGGAGATGTAACTCATTGCAGTGCTACACTCAAATATATAAAAAGTTAGCACCGGTGTTTTTCTCTAAATTTACGTTGTTGCAGCATCAAGATGGATTTTTTCAAAAACTGCCTCGTGAGTTATTCTCACGAATCACACTTTATTAAAAATTTACCATGTGAAAAGAAAAGGGACTTGAATCTGAAAATGAACTTCAAATTGAAACTGAAGCTGGTATTCAAACTGAGTCAATGATAGAATCAATGAGGCAACGGTAGTTAATTCCCTAATATAAATTTATAATGATAATTACTCAAAAACTATACCAGTTTTAGGCATGAGTCAAGAATCTGAACCCGAAATTCTACAAGCTCATGTGTCCAGCGGGAGGTTCGGGTGCGAAACGAGACTAAATGCGATCTGAACAACTTGAAATGCTACAGAAAAATAAGTAAATACTGTAGTAGACCCGAGTCGCTGAACAACTCTTAGCATTTTTATTAAAATCAAAAAGTTTCTCAATTAAGGAGCTCGAGCAAACGAAAGAGTCTCGACAAACTCTTGAGATGTGGACTGATTGTGCTGTGAAGAACTCCTCCGACGAGCCTAAAGAGGCTCGATAAAATCAGACGAGTTTAATAGGCTCGATGCAGCGGGGTCGCTTGGGAAGGGTTGGGCTGAATGGGGAGACACCTGGTCTGCTTGTGCTGGTCTGTCCCTACAGCTGCCTAGCCTGCACAGTCCTATTCTTACAGCTGCTTTGTTCTCTCCTGAGTTTGGTCTTTTTCTCATACTGGTTTCGTCTTTCTCTTATATTGCAGTTCTTCTGCAAGTCGTCGTCACCGTACAAGCTGTAAGATTTCAGCCCAGGTGTAGCCGCTAGTTGTAATCTCGTTAATTTTGCCGTCCGAGGGCACAGGACTTCAGGGGGGCAACCCAAGAATGGATCACTCAGCTCGGTCCTGTTGCCAATTTCCACTCTATTTTCTCTTGTACAATAAATAAGGAGGTTTCGTACTGTCCTTAATTTTGCTTGGATTTTGTAAACTGGTGCGATGCTTGTTATCTTGGCCTGTTCATATGTGCCTTGCTAACGTTCCAGCGGTCGTTATATAAAGTACATTTGCTCGCACGCACAGCGACGTGCATGGCTCAACTCTTTTTGAAGCGATCCCGCTCACCTTGCAATATTTGTACGAGGCGTTCCTTCATTGTGCTGCTCACTCATGTATGAAAGCCTCTCTAAAATTGTGCCAGTTTAAATTTAATTCATTGTTTTGAGCCGCGCCAAGTTTCTGTTGTTTTTCTATTATTCATTTGAGGATGAAACATTGAGTGCAACAACTGTTTGTTTCAATTGCTGTAGCAATGTGTGACGTTATATTGGTGCAAACAGACCTCCTGAACACGCTCTGCTGTGGCACACGAGAGCCCTGTGCACATGTACACACTGCTGTAGCACACGAGAGCCGTGTGCACATGTACACACTGCTGTAGCACACGAGAGGCCGGTACACTTGCTCTGTTGTAACAAAGCCTGGACGACATTCTTCTCTGCCGGATAAGCGCTGAGCAAATAAAAAATGAGTTCAGAAATGATTCAACCAGCAAAAGAGCCTCAGAGATACATTGGTTAGCGTGATAACTTGGCCAATAGTATCGCAGAGTCAATCAATACAGCTCTCTGGTGTCTTCCCTATGGGAGGCCGGCCGTTGTATTCAAGGCGCCGCCTTTCACATCTGAGATACGCGCATAGGCTCACCTCGCACTAAACTCCTTCCTTTCCTATTGATTCGGGTTATATTTATACCCCGCGAAATATAGCAACCGGAAAAAAGTAAAGATTTTATCCTTCATTTCAATATAAGCTGTGTTGCCGTAGCTGATCATTCTCTTTCTCGCTCAATTACTAACACAGCTCACCGTCTATCCCGAGCTAATCCGCGCGCTCTCTGTGCGCTCACACATTCCTCCATTGACAGACGAGTAAATCCGCTTATCCTTAGCTGCGCAGCTCGGAAAAAGTCCGCAAAACGACGCGTTCCTGCACCACGCGATCAGAGCGCTCGCTCTTCTTCCTTGTTCTGGGAAGACGTCAACTGGCCGCTGGCGCCCCTTGTGGGACGCCTGCCGTGGTGCTCTTTGTGTTCGTGCTCAGGCGGCTGTCCTGTGCACCAAAGTAGGCAGATCACGAAACTCAATGATAGTTCTGGGCAGGTAACTGAACAGTTCTGTGCAGGCAACTGAACAGTTCTGTGCAGGTAACTGAACAGTTCTGTGTAGCTTACTGAGCAGTTCTGTGCAGGTAACCAACTAGGAAATTCTGTACTGGGACCCTCCATCATTCTACAGTCGTGCAAAACATTCCTCGCTTTGTACTGTCAGCAAACTTATCATTTTCGTCAAATGAAGAATGGCGTCGCTCATCCTCAGTAAAAAAAGCTAATTCGCAATTGAGAGAAAATAGGCTAACCCTACGTCTGTTAAAAAATCAATGTCTTTCTTTTGGACCCCTGAGACCGTTTGATGACGATAGTTGAAACCTATCGCTGAAATTAAGTTAAGGACAATTCTGGGGTGTCTTTCACAATACACTTACAGTGAAAGCTGTACTTTCTCGTGTTATAATTGTATTTGGTTGTGTTTTTTAAAACTATTTTGTAACATTCATGGCTCTATTAGGTGGGCAACCATCATTGTTTTTAAATGCTCCTTGCTCTCCGGCCGGTGCTGACATCCGCTGCGCGGATGAAGCTCTCTGCTAAATTAACGTAACTTTTCGGGGAATTCGACGTCGCCGGACGGAAGGAAACCTTGCATAATGTAAGAGCACCGTTTGCAGGACGGTCGCTCGAGAGCTCGTTAGTCACTGTGCGTGAGGTTAGGTCGCACGTCTCCAGAAAGTCGCTCATTTTATGAGACTCGTTTGCTTCGTGCGCGAATGATAGCTTCTCTTATCGGGCTTCTCGCTGATAACAGCGAGTTATTTGTCATTGAATCATAAAAGCATTTCTACCACCACGTGGTGTAGTAAGCCCGATTTCTGCTTTTAAGGGGACCGTCCCATTTTTAGCGGTGTCTTTAATAACGTCGGTTAAAGGAAGAGAGACGAAGTCCTATAGCCCCCAGTGATCGATTCCTGTTGCTTATAGGAAGTTGAAATCTTGAATCCTGCCTGCTACAACTTTTCGTATTTTGCGTTGTGTCTGAAATAGGGAAAGTAAATGCACGTGAACCTCGTGAAATTAAATTAAATTCATGAAACATTCCTTATACCGCACAGGTAAGCTGGTGGAGGAGCAGCAGCAGCAGCAACAACACCTGAAGCAGCAGCGCTCGTGTGACAACTCTGGGGACAACAGCGATGGGGACTCGGCCGCAGGGGATGCAGGGGAGCCCCCCACGCCCCCTCACACCCCCCAGCGAGAGCTGCTCCCCAGGGCGGACAAACTGCACGTCGAAGGAGGGAACTTTGTGCCCCGACCTTCCCCTTTCCAGCACCTAGACCCCCTCCAGCAGCAGGCTCTTCATGCCAGGGTCAGTTCAGTGGGGCAAGGGGGCATGGGTAGTCCACATGGGACACCGGGTAATGACCCCTGATTAAAAACGAATCAAACTTAAATTTTCATCACAGAGGTCATGTGTAGAATCATAAATCCATGCATCGAGCGGACAATGATCGAAAGTCGAGCGTGTCTGCCTATCTGTATGGTATCACTTTCTATTTTTCTTGTAAATAGATTTACTGGTGAGTTGAAATAACAAAGTTCCGTGTAGTCTTCTCTACCATCTTCCTCGCTCTGGATGCTCCGCGTGAGAATTATCAGGAATCTTGTGCAGTGGGAACTCTTCATTGCAAGGCCGGTGTTCAGGAGGTTATTTAGGGGCAAATTGCCCCACACTAATTGCCCCACACTAATAGTCCCACAATAGTTGGCGCAAAATAATTGGTACATACTAATTGCCGCACAATAATTGCCGCTCAACAATTGGTGCACAATAATTGCCGCGCAACAATTGCGCACAATAATTGGTACGCCTTAATTGCCGAACACTAATTGGTACACACTAATTGGTACACACTAATTGGTACACACTAATTGGCACACACTAATTGGCATACACTAATTGCACACTATAATTGGCACACACTAATTGGCGCACAATAATTGGCGCACACTAATTGGCGCACACTAATTGCCTCACACTAATTGCCTCACAACCATTGGCGCACACTAATTGCCTCACAACCATTGGCGCACACTAAATGCCACGCAACAATTGGTGCACAGTAATTGGCACACACTAATTACGGCTCAGTAATTTAAACTGAGAAACATTCCAGAAGGTAGAACGTTATTAGTTTCTGACATTCAAATATAGAACTATCAAAACTGCTATCAATAATTAGTGTAGTGAATTTAGTGTTCAATGCAAAAAGAAGATTAAATGCGTATGATTTCCTACTCCATGCTGCCACGCACGTTGGTTCATTTTACGGTGTGTTCTGTTTCACGTGTGCGCCAAAACGCCTAAGACGCTCAGAGTTTCACCTGCTGCGCAACACCAACTGGACGCACGAAAGTGTGTTTCGTACGCAACTACATGCGTGTCATGTCTGATAACACGTGTCGTATGATTTTTACATGAAATTTATGCGGCATACTTCAAAATTGATTCGCGTGTTAAGACCTCTCAAATAATTAGGCACTTTAAATATCCTCTTCATGCCGACCTAAGTGTGAACTGACCAGGCTAGCCGCGTAGAGGTCTGATGCAATAAAGTAGGGATACATACCGTTTTAGCTTCGTTGTTTATTTGATTGGTTGTTCTAAGTATGGGGAATCTTTTCGTTGATCAACAACGAAAATATTGCTTCATGGCGTTACCGACGCTTGGCAAAAACCCAACGCACGATGTTGACCCCTTTAAAAAATAGCACTGTCCCTTCAGTTCGCAATCAAATAATAGTGCATTTTAATGCACAGTTCCTGCTCCGCGTAGTTTCTATTGAACGTTCAATGTGAAAACGGATATTTGGGTTCGGTTTTTGACAACTTCATGAGAAACTAGTTAATATCAACAGTTAGCTCATTGCAGCTCCTCTTATTATTGTAATAACGCGAGCTGAAAGACGACATGTCTTGCAATTGCACCGTTTGCATCATCCCATGCTGCGTGCCTCGGGGTTTCTTTTCGTTCTGCGTTGAATTTGTTCAGGTGGGAACCAGAAAAAGACTGAACAATAGAACGTAAGCAGCGCGCCATTATTTACCAGTTTTTAACATGACTTTTATTTGAAGTCAAACGTAGGAATTAAAACTTGCGCTTAGAATAAAGTACGGCATGCGTGCAAGAGAAATGTCGAGTCGAACTTTAATGTTAGCTTCACAGGCGCACTCCATGATAAAGACGCGCCGTAAAAGTTGGCTCGTCAGCACAAGTTCCTCGTTGTGCATTTCTTTCTTAAAACGAGCTACAATTGACTAGGGGCGTTTTTCGCTTTGCTCCTGGCACGACTTCCCTCTATCGGAAAATTGGCTGGAAAGTTTCTTTATCACTTCAATTCAAATCAAACTTCGCATGCAAATCGCCAACTTCGCTCGAGCTTAATGGTCGCAGCACTGACCTATGCATAAGTTCAAGTGCTCTCGGTATTTTAAACAAAACGGCTTCATTTTTACCGAGTGTAACATTGGAGGCGCACCTTAATATGCGCATGGAAATAACGTCTGTTGCGTGCCGAGGTGATTGCTTATGAATTTTTCAGTCATTTTTTCTAAACTGATCATGAAAGTTTCCAATTTTGCGGCATCGATCACGAAATATCAGAGTAATTTGTTAGCGGACTTTATAACAGTTTGAAGTATAGTCGTGGCGGACTTCTCTTCAAATTGCCGAGTAATTGTCCAACTTTTGAATTCACTCCACCCTTTAGAACGAAAATAATAATACACTGCCTCCGGTGGCGTTGGCTGTCGTGTTGAACCATTGCAGAGAAAGAAATATGTGGCGTGACAAAGGTCGTTAGAAGCCTTCATGTTACAGCGGTATTGTGTGACTTTTATAGATGAAGCTACGGCAAAAAGAGTCCCTTGTTGTATTCTTTGGCAAATGTTCGCTCCATCAGTTATTGAACTTGAGACAATTATTGCTGGCCTCATTGTTGGCAGGCGCCTAAACGGCCGTGCATCATTACTGGGCCGGTTGATGTTTGCAATTAAGCATTTTCAGACGCCAAACAAGGAGTGTTTGCCTCACTAATTGCTTCATCGCATTGTTCATTTCAAGAAAACAGCGAGGGGAAGTAAGTGTGCACGCTTTTGTTTCATTAGTAAACGTCTTACACAGGCCCAGAAATTCTGGCTCCCAACTGCGTGCGGTGTGATTCACATTGTGCTCTTCCTTATCAAGCTGAGTGTGCGCCCGCACATATCGCAAGTGCTGTAGCACTAAGCGATGTACCTGCATCACCCTTTATTTCTTGTGCTTTGTCTTGTCATATGAAATGCCTTGTGCGTATGTAACGATTAAAAATTTTTTTTGCACCGTACGAAGCGCCGCGTAGTCTGTGAAATGCGTTACACGAGCTATAGGCTGGGAGGGGAAAAGTCGTGTGTTCGCTTGTAAGTTCCATTCCATAAGTTTGCGTAAAAGTAAAACTGGTCAAAAGTTTACGACATATTCCAGACGTCTACGATGCGAAAAGAGGATCAAAGAGCCCTGAAATGATAGGCACTCAATTTTCATTTCGCAACAAATAGTAAATGCCTCAAATATTTCATGAGGTTCTCGAGCATCGTATGCGCCACCGTGCACGTTGATACCCTGGCCAGTACATCGACTTAGCCCTGTACGTTAGAACTCCACTGTAACGATGTACGTTGCAACGTATCAGCGCTGGGCGTCATCGCTTTGCAACGCGTCGCGCTGCTAAGACTCGCGTCTCAAGCTGCACGTCACAGTTCAGCTCCTGTAGGCTTCAGCTCAGTGAGGCCCCTGGTGCAATCTGAGGCGATGGGCCCGCTGGACCCGGCGTCCTCATTAAACTCAAGGAACAAAAAAGAAGGTCCCGTGTGCAAAAGTGCTCTTGCACATCGCGCTTTGCCATATCACACCGTTGTGACGCTGCTCTAGCGCCTTTTGTTTCCTGCTAATTAGAGACAGAAGGAATGAGCGCACCGAGAGAGTAGTTGGTCGTCGGCACACCAATAAAACCACAACAAATCACTTGAGTGCGATTCTCAGATAGTCACCTCAGAGGGTGCAGTGGAAGCTTCCCCTGCCCCGAGTTACAATTGTAGTTAATTTGGGTACATTTACCTTTTCCCTTCTCTGTTGCCTCTCCCTCAGCTGGAGCAGCAGCAGCCCTGTCCTGCACCGCTCTGGTGAGGTCCGTGCCCCTCCTGCTAGCCCACAGCTTAGCTCGTCTGCTTCGTTGCGCTGTTTCATTGCTCGACATTTACCCGCCTACAACTCGTATTTGTAGGAATCTCTGGCTTCCACTGCCAATTTTTTGTCCGAGCTTGTATACAATTCTAAGATTTCCATGTTTTATGTCACAGTTGACCTAAATCGCCTCTGATTCAACATAAAAGGGCATCAGAGTCCTTATAGTGTACGTTGGTGCGTCGTTCCGCGCGTGACCACGTGATCGTCTGCAAGCTCTGCCGCGAATTGCCCTTTGTGAAAAATAGTTAAGAGCGAAAAATTGGCGAGTAGAATATTGGACCTATTTATATTTAATTGAATATAATTACATTAGAGAAAGTAATGACTTCAGAGAATGTAATAAGATTCAGGCAAATGTCAGCTGTGGAAGACATGAAACGGATGTAAATACCAGCTGGAGGAAGATAAGGAATGTAGGCAAATATCAGCTGGTGGAAGATTTCAGATGGATATGAATACTAATCAAGGAATGCTGAGAGTTAAATTTTGTGTATGCTATACTGAAACCAGGGGATAGGAGAGACCTTGCCGCACATCTGGCACCTTGTCCAGACTCGCCCTCTAATTATTGCATGCAATTAATTGATTGTTGCATTAATTGATTGAACGTCGGGCTGGACGAGCAGCTAGGTAGGGGAATTGAACGGTGGAGTGGTGGGTGGAGTGGTTGAGTGGTGGAGTTGATAAAATGTTCAGTCTACAAAACCCCATCGGCTGTATACCTGAGCAACATCAAGGATTTACCTGTATTTGGACTGCTGCGCACAGTTGATATTAACCATAAATTCTTCACCTAAGCCCTCTACGTAAACATGAATACTTTATTTTACGTCACTTTCATTGACTACACTACCTCGAGCAAGATGCATCACCCAAGGAAGAAAGACCTCTTGATATGAACATTGATATGAACATATCATGACCCAATTCTTGCGACGATGCTATTCTTTTAGAAGTGCAGGGACCCATCGACGGGTCCCTTCACAAGAAACAATTCAGGTAAGCCACCGAAAGTTTATCCGTGAATTTTCCCGCACGAAAGAAAGCAAGAATGTAATCTTTTGTGCTTGTGGTTGAGTGGGCCAGCGTGACAGGGGTGCACGAGACGAGCGCTTTTCTGCCCTGCTGTCGGGTCCTTCCCTCAACTCTACGAGAGCGATGCAAATGAGGGGAGCTTGTGGCACACAGGAGCTGAGGGGAGCAGGGGAGGTGGAGGGGTGTGGGGGAGGGGAGAGTTCTGAGAACTAATGAACGAGGGCCCCATTGTAAGGGGAGGTCTACACGAGGCTGCTCACTTAAAACACCTTCAGCAATTTATAGTTGGGAGCGGGTGCGCCTCGGCGTCGAGACGCGGGTTGTCTAGAAAGGAATCGCAATTAAACTCGTGTGCGTGCCTCATATTGTGAGTGTCTAATGATTTCCTTTTTTCGAACGAACAGGTTACGACGATTATCGTCTGAATTCGTATTGGAAATTCGCATGCGTGGTTACATATGTCGCGTTCGTATATGTGTACATTCATTCGTTAGTAGGCGCGCAGAATGCACCCTACGATAACAAGGCGATAGCGCCACGCGGGCGAAGAGTTTTCAAATATTCGTTATTTGGCGCAATTGAAGCTTTGTAGCAATTCACACCATCGCGAACCTGTGTGCATTGCTAGCGGCTGGGCCATGGTTATATGGAGCACATTTTTATCTCGATCTGAGATGAAAAAACTTTGAACGCAACTTACGCTTCGTTGAAGTCACAGGTACTGGATATTTCCCGCAGTGCTGGATATTTCCCGCAGTGCTGATATTTCCACAGTGCTGGATATATCCACATTGCTGGATATATCCACATTGCTGGATATTCCTGCAGTGCTGAATATTTCCCGCAGTGCTGATATTTCTGCAGTGCTGGATATTTCCGCAGTGCTGGATATGTAGCGACAGCGTTGAATATTCAGCCGCGGCACTCCACAGCTAATCCGGGCGTTGGCTTCTCTACAAAGACAGTTTAGAGACGCTCAACGTCCCTCTAAAAATAATTACAGAGCACTTGTCAATACAGCAGCCAGTTCACGTAGACGTTGTCAGAAAAATTTCACCCAAGCAACTCTAACGATTGACGGAAAGGGCGAGGTTTTTCCGTCTGATGAGTACTGAACTTCCGCGGAATTTATGTATAGATGTCTTCTTATAAATAATGCATAAATGCCTCATATACCTTCGGATTTATTTGGTTTCTGACAATATTCTGGCGCCAATAATGATGACGGTGCTCTCACGTTCGCTGTTAAATTAACATCACCGATGAGCTGCTCCTACATGCATCCTTACGTAGCTAAATCCTGATGAGGGATTAGTTGCAGCCGCAAGACTTCAACATCACTCCGAACGTCTACCTCATGACATCATTTAACGTTCGCGAGTGCCAGAAGCAACGCGTGTTCACCATGAACTACCGTGCACAAAAGAAAAAGCTGCACCTCTTCGTTGCCGCGTTACGTTCTCCTGTTGTTGCCGGGCTGCCCCTGCGTAATGTTGCTGGTGAGGCCCCACACTCCCGCGATATTCCCGTGGCTTCAACTGCGCCCAAACTTAACCGTGTAAACTGAAAATGTGTCTGACACTGGAAATGAACTTTATACTGAAACTGAGGCTTGTACAACGCGTTTACCATAAAGGCAAGTCAACAAAATAACAAACTTTCAGGACCACTAAGTAGACAAAACAAATACTTCTTACAATGAATATAACTCTACGGCGCGTCTCTGCTGAGTTGACCTGAGGTACTCTCTCCGGGGTTAAAAGACAGACAATAATATTAATTGTGACTACCTGGCAGGACCCGCGAATAATTCGCGGTTTATGAGTGGAAATTATGATCGAGCTGTAGCATAGATACCGCAATGGTTTTTGTATTTATTGATGGTGTGATACACATAAATACATAAAAAGATAGTTACAAGCGTATTAATATACAGATAATAACAGGCCTTGCCAAGCGTGACGCATGGCCGGAGAGGCTGCTGAATTAATAATGAAGTACGGCAGCGTTCGCACGTAATGTGTTACAAAATGACAATTTCCGTGCACAATTATGGAAGTTTCTCAGTGTTCTCTGTTGGTGACGGAACCGAGTTACAAAGGGAGATTACAACACACCGGAGGTTTATGACGAAGCGAAGTGTTTACAATGCACGCATTCCGTGGAGATACAGCACTTACATGAGACTCAAGGATGTTAGAACTCCGTGTTAAATTAATCCTTAGTCTCTCTGTCAACGAAAATATTAGAATACCGAGCAGAGCACGTCAGGAGTAAGAATTACTAGAGTTCTTGAATCGAGCTTTTAGTAATTTGAACTTCAAGACGTTGCAGTTACATACTCTCGAGGTCCAATTGGCATGTCTCACTCGTGAAAAAAAGGAATATGATTTTTTGAGCTTATACTCAAGAAGGTCCATGAATTCAACCTTACGTTGGATTTTGAGTCGACATGACAGCAGCGCGTCGAGCTACAGCAGCTGTAAAGTGCTCGCTCGGCAGCAGATGTAAAGTGCTCGCTGGGCAGCAGATGTAAAGTGCTCGCTGGGCGGCAGCAGCAGCTACAGCTGCAGGCCCTTCCCCGCTCTGGTCTCCAGGGCCGGTCTCCCCCCAGGCCTACAATAGGTCCCCCCCCCATTCCCCTGACATATTCCTAAGTTCAACGCATGGAGTTTCGTTTATTCCTTCAGATGTGTTGATAAAGCTCTTAGATTTCACACCATTGATAAACGTCGCATAAAAACTAGCGCTCATGGGACGCTGACTTCAAATTGGCTGCCCTGCAGATGGTGGGCAGCGGCGGCTTCTCAACCCTGCTGACCCTAGCCGCGCTGCAGGAGAACGGAGCCAACCCTGTGGGGGTGCCTGGGTCTGCGTCTGCAGGAGTGGCAGCAGCTGCCGCAGCAGCAGCGGCCGCTGCAGCTGCTGCAGTGTCAGTAGCCAGCAGCACGGGCACCGTTCCTCTGCCGCCTTCCCTTGACCCTCATAGGACCCTTCCTGTTACCCCCACAACCCCCACTTCGACAGGTAAGAAATCTCCCCTTTAAAACCTTTCATTTCAACAGGTGGGAAACCATAACTCGCTGAAATATGTCCACGCATGACATCGCTGTAGTTTTTCCTCTTCCTCGCTGAATGGTTATAAAAATAATTGATTGATTCTGTTTACATTGTGCTTAAACTGGCTGAGCGCTAGTTTTTCCTTCCTGCTGAATTTCTGCCACTGGGAATTTCCCTCCATCACAAGTAATTTTAAAAAGCTTGATCTTGCACTTTACGCTTCAATCGTCTGTCTCGTTGAGATATTTCCAACCACTGTTGAGGTATTATTGAAAATAATGGGAATCTGCTCCACACATGTTTGGGCATGGGAGAAATACTGATGGGCCACCCTAAATTTATTTTAGCATTCTTAACACTTTTAAGGGCTCCACAGCTCTAGTTACATACCACTGTAAATTTATCTATTGCTATTTTTCCATTGATGCACCGAAAGGTCGATATTTTCTTCAAGGTGTCATTTTGTAGCTTGTAAGTAATCTAGTCTTTAGAACCTAACATGGCCAAGACGTGTCACAGACTCCTCAACTCACTCCTACGGTCGCTTGCAAAGAGGTGTGTGCAAAGTGTTGAGGAGCACGAGCGCTCTTTGGAAAATTATAGTTTGGACTAGTAGAAACTGCCAATTTTGAAATGAGATCCAACATTGAAGTTTTGGTGGACCACCACTGGAGAGCGGCATGCGGAGGCTCTGACGTAGTTTAGGACTATTTATTATATCCTAAAGAAGAGTACGGGTGTGAGTGGCTTTTGTGGCTTCGAGATGGCAGACATGTTTTGAGCTCTGGACGAACACTTCTTGGAGGACGAGTGAATAAGTTTCAAGTTCATTGGGCAGAAGTTAACCGTAAATTTCCTGAGGTAAAATGCTAAATAATTCGTATTGAAACTGTCGCGCCCGTGGTTCTGCACTGGGCGAGAAAGAACATTCAAAATTAAAATCTTTTGGTGGACTGCCCAAAATGTCATAATTGACTGTCAAAGAAGAACTGTTATTCAGTAACTCAAGTCCACAGGAATTTCACTCACGCATTGAGTAAGTTCAATCTTGCCGGATCCTTGGGAACTGATAAATTCTCAGAAGTGTCCGAAAAAAATTCTGCGGATGATTACAATTCAATTATATCTCTTTTCGGGTATGTTATACGCAGTATAATGATTTTATAATCTACTCGACCATAACGTTACTCCGATGAGGATACAAGCGTTTCGTGTAGTAAGTTCTGCGACAAAATAACGCTTCGTTTCTGATCTGAAAACCCTCTAAATTTTGCATCTTTATAGTTGAGGAACAAGAGAATAACTGTAATAGCTGCCAGTACGAAGCAAACTCGCGTTTTTACAGAGGAAAGGCATTCCGCGCAATTGGCAAAACAGCTATGCTACAGAATCACGGAGATAATTGCCACAGTTAATTTGTCTGTGGTGGGAGGTCCCTAATTCTCAATGCCGTATTCACACTTCGCTTGGAGAGCGGGAGTGAGTTTTTGCGACGCCTTCTCGGGGGGTCTGCTCTAGTTGCTTGCTCCTCCGACCTCCCATGCTGCACAATTGCCGTGCTCGCTTTCATTAAGGAGCCCAACTATCATGCCCGATGAGGCATTACGAACTTCTGTTCTGCGTTCACCAGACGCTCCGTTTTTCTGGCGTGAATTACGGCGCCGCTGCACCGAGGAAACCTCTCGCTCAATCTGTCTCGTTCTCGAGCTCTGCTTGGTGGTTGGGCTTGTTTCTTACTACAAGCTGCTAGAGCTGTTTTGGGATATAGGGCTTGTGAAACGTACTTTTCAGTGGGTAATATATGTGTGTATTAGCACGGAGAGCTTCTCGTAATATATTAATAGAATTTGATCACTTTTACGGAGGTGAATATTTCTTCAGGAATTACTTTTAAGAAACTGGAATGAATCCTAAAAAATTGTGAAGTATAAACTTGAAACACTTCTGTTCTAGGATTGGATTGCATTTACATTGAAGTTTTCATTAAAAGGTGATCGTTTTAGCGTTTGTTAGTTGAATATTTGTATTTTTCATTTCCAATTAGCGTGTTGAAGAAGGTTTTTGGTGGGTCACTTTATAGTAAAGTGTCTCGCTCTCGTATCAAATATTCTATCGTGTCTCCCATCAACTTGAAGTGCAGACCTCAAACCTCGAGTGGACATGTTTCTAACCAATCTTTATACACTCGGTCACAACTCATCCTTCCTCAGCATTGTGGTTACAACACGACATCCACTCACCAATTAATTCCCAACCTGTTAACATATTGTCTTCACTCGCTAATGGTGGTACAGAGCCTATTCATAACCCTGGCTTCTGATTGGCCAGCAGTGACCCCAGGTCTGGCGGGTCTGTCGCTGGCGTGCCCGGGGTCGGGCGCCAGCATGGTGGTGCCCCGGGACCCCCTCGCCAAGACCAGCGTCGACTACACGCGTTACGTGAAGCGGTTCTCCTCCGCCCTGGAGTGTGGCAGTCACACGTGCAGGGAGCTCAACCAGAGGTAGGCATCTGTGTCAGCCTGGCAGTACCTAAGGATGTTGGTTCTCATGTAAATTTACTCGTGGATGATTGATTATACATGAAGTTGGAAGGAATTTTTTGAATTTTCGTTTACTGTGAGTTTCATGTTTTGTAAAACTGAGAGAGAAGAGGCCGCAGTTGCTGGCGTGGTATTGGAATGAGAAAAAATATGCGTCTAATGTGTTCCGCGATGATGGTACCCTGTGTAAACTCGTTATTACTTTTTCGTGCAATTTATCGGTAAAGTATAATCCAACAATATTCCCCACTGTCAATAAAACTGGCCTCTGAATAGGTACGGTTAAGGCATAAGTTGCTGGGGGTGATTGTGTGTCGTGAGAGAAAATTAATTGTGCCTCAGCCTCCTGGGATGTTTCGTCGCTTTAATTTTACTTCGGTGCTCGTTCGTAGCTTGCGGTTGCCAAACCTTACCAAGTTTGGAGACACCGGACGACTAAACACGATTGAGGGCACTGAGTGTCGAGAGGGTGTTGGCAGTACTGGAGGTAGCGAGAATTCTAAACATCAAAAGAGAGCGCAGAGAATAAAGGGTGCTGGGGGACCGAGTGCACGATGATGGAGCTGCTGTTGCAAAGCTGTCAACCCTGCTCCCAACAACGTCGGCGGCACCCGCCAAAATGACGACCAGTCGCTGTAATGAGCGAGAATATTAGTGAGAGCGTCGCTGTTCCCCGAGCTGCGCTGGCTTTAAATACTTCCCAGCTTTTTGTCATTGTATAGGAGGCTATTCATATTAATCTGGCCGAATTGAGTGCGGACAGCAAGTCTTTCTTCAGGTATTACCAAGAAAACGTTGCCGCAAACAACTGTAAAAGTACAGGAAGATAATAGATAATTTCATTTGAATTGCGCATAATCGAGGAAGTTTTTTTGGGTTGGTCTTTACTTCAAAGCTGCTGCAACAGCAGGGGGGTGTTGAAGGGGTTCCCTGTCGCTCGCAATTTTGACTCGGCCAGACATTATTCGTCATACTCGCTGACTGACGTGCCTGTCTTTCTCTCTTTCCCATCATTTCTCACGGACCGAAGCAGGGAGCATTTTCACTGCCTCGAGTGCACCAACAAAGTCTTCAGCAAGAAGGAGGAAATGATCCGGCACTTCAAATGGCACAAGAAGAGGGACGAGAGTCTGCAGCACGGCTTCATGCGCTACTCCCCCACGGACGACTGCTCCGACAGGTTCGCCGCCTGCTCCCACAACCGCAAGCAAACGCACTACCACTGCCTCAAGGTCAGTTCTCTCCTCTCCTATCACAGTTCAATTATCATAAGCAATTTTGGAATTGTTTACAGTCATAATGCCTTATTTAGTTTTTGTTTTTAATTCGCGCTCATATATCGTTGGATCTCTCATTAGTAGTGATCTCTCCACGTATTGTGGAGAGATCATCGGTTGACGTGAATATTCCACATTTGATATTCTGCACTTTTTGACCGGTTATTTTGGCTAATAAAATGTATACTGAGACCCGCAAACTTTGTCCGTTGCATCCAACATCCATTAATATGCGGTGTCTGTAGATGAGAGCCTCAATTTTATTTGCTTGAAAGAAGTTCAGTATCTCCAGGTTTCAAATACATTAGGGTGATCGACACCATGCATTTGATATGACTCTCTCGGTGCAGGAGGGCTGCGATAAGGTGTACATCAGCACCTCAGACGTGCAGATGCACGCCAACTACCACCGCAAGGACTCGGCCATCATGCAGGAGGGCTTCCAGCGCTTCAGGGCATCAGAGGACTGCGCCCAAGCGGACTGTTCCTACAGCGGACAGCGCACCACTCACTTCCACTGCATGAGGGAGGGCTGCAACTACACCTTCAAAAATAAGGCAGATATGGGTGAGCACAACGGAGTCTTCGTAGGTCGTAGAATTGAGTTCTGGTGTGGCTGAGGTGGGCGAGTACAAAGGAGTCTTCTCCGTTACGAATTACTGTGGAAAACCCGTTGCCAAGTAACATCCCACATGATAATTTGAGGTTTAGGCTTCATCTTCCAAGTGAAGCACTCCGTGATTTTGTGAAAATCAGTTTTGCCCCAGCCGGGAGTCGAACCCTGACTACCTGGCCGTGAGCCTGACACGGTACCAGTACGCCACCGGATCCTCTTGGATGACAGAATTGAGCCATGGTATGGCTGATGTGTGTGAACAAAATGGAACCTCTATTAATTCCAACACGTTTTACCGTTGAGTTTTCAATGCCTTACAACTACAGGTGTGGTGAGGAATGTGTGGTTTAAGCTTCCTTTTCCAAGGGAAGTACTCCTTGAATAGTCTTCATGTATGATTGAGTCCTGATAAGACAGACATGAGTAGGTAAAACTACAGTAAGTCTTTAAACTGTGTGGCAAAGGTCGATATAGTACTTGGTGTACGTAGCGTGAGATTGATATTTCACATCTTATCTTCATTTGATTGATTTAGAATGGATACATATGGCGATGCACTGCTGCGAAAACATGTACCGCTGATGATATTCAGGTGCCTCAATCGATGTACAGGTGCCAAGAAAATTCATCTGCCACAAATCATGTGCAGGTGTTAATTTAATAAATCTACCACAAATGAAAAACATATACTATCATAATGCGTCTACTCGAAATGTCCTCACTTCTTGTCGTGTGTAAAGGCTTGAGCTCACGCCGATAAAATCTGACTTCGAAGTTTGAAAGTTGGGGAAAGGAATTGAAGTTCATTGATGCCTAATATTTCACCGTGCATTTCGTGCGATATGAAACAACGTACTGAACATCTCACCTGAATTGGTGCATGACGAGGCTGTCTTGAACAGGAAAGTTGATGCAAAGATTTGCATTTTTTTCAGTTTCCCCAAAGTCTAAAATAATATATATATTCGCTTGCGTTTTCCGTTTAACAACTCTTCCTTTCTAACTTTTTCGCCAGTGCATCTGTTATTGTGTATAATTTGGCTTCTTGAATGTTTTTATCAAGCATTTTATGAACTTATCAAAAGGGAGGCGAAAAAGTTAGGCTGGATCTCCTTGATAATCTACCAGCAGCTACAATATCACGCACTGTGATATATTTCCTGCTTGAATGTAACACTTCCATTGATTTAATGAATTTTTAAATCCTCAAAAAGCTCTCTTCCTTGTCTTACATTTAATTCATTTTACTTTGAGAGCCCTTCTAATTCATTTCGACTTGAACTGATGAAAACCCCTCTTTCCTTTCGCAAACAATAATATGATTTTCCTTCGCATTAAGGTGAAGACTCATCTCACTTATTTCGTCACAGAAAAACACAAGACGTATCACGTCAAAGACGAGCAGCTCACAAAAGACGGCTTCAAGAAGTTCATGAAGCAAGAGGACTGTCCCTTCGAGGGCTGCAAGTTCTCGCGGGTAGTCAACCACATCCACTGCATCAGGCCCGACTGCAACTACGTGCTGCACTCCTCTAACCAAATCTTCGCTCATAAGGTGAGTCTTTGCTTCTAACTTATGCGATGATGAAGACAGCGAACGGGCCGTACTCTGTTCAGGTATCTTGATATGAAGTAATGAATTAGAAACAAATGTTTTTTTCAAATATCTGACATCATGTATGAATGTATTCAATCAAATCTCGAAATTGCGGCAAGAAGTAATTCAACGTTACTACTTTCTGCTGAAAAATACTATCACATCTTTGTGTCTAGTACTATATTTGCTCAATAATTACTCGCTTAGTGATGAATTTGCCTCTTCCTACACATGTTTTACATACATTTCTCGCTCTTAGTGCATTCCGTAGCTCATAAGTCATTTTGTGGCGCAGAGAAAACACGAGCGCCAAGACCACGACCAGAACTACAGGCGATATCGGCTCGCTCAGACCATGCTAGGCATCCATGACGGTCATCCAGCTCTGAACCCTCTGCTCCATGAGGCCCTCCGGCCCATGAGTGGTCTGCCTCCATCCATGGTTCCCTTAGGACAAGACATGCGTTCTGACGATTCTTCCTCCCCCACCGTCACCCAAACCATCGGAGTTCCTCCAGCGACCGCCATGCAAAGGCCCCCACACTTTTTGATGGGAGGTTTCCCGCCTCCCAACGTCATGGACCCTAGCCACCCTCTAGCTCGATTTTTAGGAGTCATTCCTCCTGTAACACACGGTACTATGCCTGGAGGATCCGCAACAAGTTCTGCATCCACACCTACTACCTCGTCGGGCCCGTCTTCCCCTGTCGACTTGACCACAGTAGCAGACGACAAAGCCTGGGAGCGATACTTGTGCATCGTGGGTAGAGACGATCCCTGTCACTGTGAAGTCGGTGGCTCGGAACATTGGCACTGCGAAGACTGCGACCTCGTGTACAGCAGTCGTGATGCAGCACGTGACCACGGCCGTTCTCACGAACAACTCGCGCTGGTGACCGAGGAACATTTCTTCAGGGTAATGCCGGGCGACGCCGCCAGACCTTGTCCCTCGGACTGCCCGCTGCAGGAACGCTCGGAACACTTCCACTGCAAAGTGGTGAGTGCTCGTGCCTGTGACCTCAAAGTTTCTTTGACGAAAATCTATGTTTTTTCAGTTTCCCTGTAGGCTGTGATATTTGATTTTACCTCTGTGTTTTGTTGAAATTTATAAGTAGATGACTGATAACTGGATGGGACTGTATATTTATCGTGCTTAACTTTTGTACGTTTTGATAATGTGTTGTTTCTCTAGCGTTTGAGCTGCAATGCATGATTCTTACGCCGACGCAACGTACTGCAATTGCAAGACATGAACAACTTCCCGGTCCAACACGTACCCTGAATTAAATTAATTTCCATCCACCAAACACATTTCAATTGCAATACATCAGCCTCGTTTCGGCCCGACATCTACTTCAATTATTGTACCCACTTACAGGAAACGTGTTTGGAGCTGTTCTCGCTGTCGGACAAGTCCTTCCGTCGCTTGGAGCACAGTCGCATGCACGAGTACGCCCGCCACATGACGCTGGCCCACCCCACCAGCTCCCCCTCCGCGTCCGCACAAGCCTTCAGCGGTGTGGCCGCTGTCACCTCCATCGACTCCATGTTTAAGAGGAAGCGCGGACGGCCGCCCAAGAACAGAATCGTCGAGGTGAATGCTCATGCTTGAACATAACTTGTTTCGTTGGATTTTTTTGGATTTGCTTGATATAAAGCACACAATTCAGTAGGCCTTCATTCAGTTCGAGGAGTAGAGGTATTGCTGCTCAGCGTGGGCACGTCGAGCTCATAAGATATAACGTGAATGCCTTCTTAAATGCACTTTGAGCTTTGTTAGCCTATCGTAATACAAATGATGTAATTCCTTTAGATAAACGAAAGTCAGTTTCATTATCATAACCCCCCTCAGGGGGCATAAGGTAGGTCATAGGCAATAGGTTCGGTTACTTAGATTTGTCCATCTTATGCTATAGAGACTAGCGTCTCCTAGGGTACACTGTTAGGTTACCTCAGCTTTAGCTAGGATTTTAAAATTTCTGTCTTTCGTGTCAACTTGTTTTTAATTTTCCCAGCTTCTTCGTTACCTCGTTTATGTCTTTTCTTCCTCTTCATCCGTTACTATTTCTATGCACAGGGGATCATGTAAGGGAGCACACCGTGTGCTTAGAGTCCTCTGAATTCTCATATTCAACTGACGAGGATATGTGTAATAGGTGACATCATAGAGGAATTCGAAACCCGTTTTCTACTTTCCATACTAAATAGTCCCTTCTTTTGGCTCTCTTCGGATCACATTTCTTATGGATAGAGAGCTTTAAGCCATCACTATAACTAATCCATTATCATACATTGAGTTCTGGATCGGTATTGGCCAGACCAGGGCTTACAGCGATGGTAAGAATTCCGACATCATTTTCTTATCTATAATTGTTTTCTCATATTATATTACGGATGAAATAGCGTGACCTAAAACGCTAAGTTCCCCCACTTGCCTGCACTCCCCTCGCCATGATTGCATCCACCGTGTAAACGAGAGGGGAACTTTTTGTGCAATTCATCTTTATCGCTGCGACCATTTTGGGCGAAACTTGGGCTGACGGACCAGAACAATCTGCTGTCATTAATATCAATTGCATTCTTATTGAAGCCCAGACGTGAAGCTGGCTGAAGATTTTGATGACCGAATAAACCTAGATGAAGTTATACAGCCTAGCTGGGGAATAATGGATGAAATTTTCTTTCTCATCGGAAATGTTTCTAGTATCACAAAATTGAACGATTCTAATAATGATACTGTTTCATGAAGCCAGCTACTAAGTGTTGAATTTTTGTACCATACACGATCAGAACTGATTCTAGGTTTGCTAATAGATTTTTATTTTTCTCCGCAGGTGTGGAATGATTGTGTAAGTCTCTTTTTGTTTCTCGTATTTTAAAGCTTGGTAACCCTACGGCTTATGCTAATGCAGCCTGCTCTGCACAAAAATCTGTTTTAATCCAGCCTACTAACACACGCTTTCGATTCTGTAGCAACTGAAACAGAGGCAACTCTTAAGGCTCGACTTCAGTGCTCCCCGCACTGAGCGCGAAGAGCGTCTGTTATGTTGTTTGAAGAAACGGGACAGAGTTTCTGTCTGAGTCAATGTATCCCTTTTGAAAAGCTCTGGAACAACGCGGCGTGATATTTAACACGCGTTTGACATACGTCACTTGATGACACGCATTAGTGCGACACAACTGCTTACTTGTAACTCGCTGGGGCGTGCCAGTAAACTGTCGTCTTTTTGAAATCACGTTTCAAAAATTGTACACGTCACTGTATCCTCTGCCGACACGCATGCGAAACACCTGCAGAGTTTTCGAGTCTGCACTAATTTAAACCATCATGAGAGTCGGGGAACACAGTTTAGACTAAACGTTACCTTGCATTTAGTGCCATCGTGTCATTAGATAACGCCTGATTAACCTTTCTTCCATCACATTCTGGGCTATTGTCTATGGTGAATGCAGCCAAACAAGCAGTATGAACAATTAACGTAGATTATAAGTAACTCACTTATGCATTGAATTTTAACACTAGCTTACCCTTTTAACCCCATAACTTCAACATAGCGAGTTGTACTCAGAAACTGCTCATTACCATTTCTATGTCGTGGCTTTAAATCAGTTTTCGATTATTTGACTTCTTTTTCTAAACATCATGACTGGTATATCTACTACTCGTGATAATTTCTCAAGTGGCAGATTTGAAATGGAAGAAGTTATCATTAAACCTTAACGCTGCAACGTGTGTGTCTCCAGCTCCCTGGATCCAGCGCTCACGACACGCCTCCGGCCATCTTTACCAGCTTCAAACTCCCCAAAAGCTCCCCACCTCCGCACGGTTCAACTTCCCTTCCTCAACATCCTTGTTCGTTATCCGGTCCAATGCCTCCCCATTCCATGACGAGCATCCCCACCATTGGGGGTGGGGCCACCACCCCGTTGGGCCATCTAGCCCAACTGGGTCGCGAGATGGTGGGGTCCCCCCCAACACCCATCGCGTGTGCAGCCTCAGGAGTGTCGAGCAGCTCTGGTAACTCCTCAGACCTGCAGTCCCCAGCCGCCAGGCCTGCCATCAACATGCTCCCTTTAACGGGCCTCATCGTCACAAACCCCTCACAGCCTCAGGTTTGTGGCTCCAGCGTGACAATGAAATAGGACCACAGCGCTGTTTTGTTATAGTTCAGGTCATAATCTTCCCTGCGTCTCAAGTCTCGCCGCGACACAAAGTTTAATCAAAATTTTTCGTTCAATGCCTGCGTTTAAATACTTTCCGTAAAAATAATAGTTTTAAAATACAAGTATCATCTCCTTGAAATAACCGTTGTCTCAAGACGTAACAATTTTGTACCTCTGCATTATAGCTTATTAAAAGGGCTTCAATATTTTGAACAATTACTGTTTGTGTCTCCATTTGATAAATGGATATTTTTCGACTTGAAAGTAGCAGTATCATCAAGAAAACCATTAGAATACACCCTCTTGCAACATAATTATTTTATCGTCGCATTTTTTCATATAAGTACCTACTGCCTTCTAACCAGATATTTTTAACGGAGCAATCGGCTCTTTGTCAGACATGTACGCCAAAACACAACCATAGTCTTACAGCGAAGCATTTTTGGTTCCTTCAGGGCGAACAAGTGGACGGCTTTACGTACTGGCAGGAAGGAGGGCCCTGCCCGGACCAGCTGTGCCCTTTGCTGTCCAGGCGGCACTACCACTGCAGCCACCCCCGGTGTCTGTACGTCACCAGCAGCGTCGAGGTGCTGCCGCTGCACACCAGGAACTACCACGAGACCACGCATCTGCCTGAAGGATTCTTGTCCATTGATAAGGGCATCGATTGCCGCCTTCCGTCCTGTCAGAGGTGAGGGGTCGCCTTTACGTTAGGGTCCGCTAAACTGCTGCCCATGATATTTTGATCTGATTTGCTGATTTGCTCATGATTTTCTGTTAATCCTTTTCCTTTCGAGTCATAGACTCACAACATTATGCATTTCGTTGTTTCCTAAATGAATTGATCACTTCTTCACACTTGCTACAGATTGCCTAAAAGCGTAACAAACTTCGTGTATTCGAAGGGACGTTCTCGTACGAAATAAATGAAATGGTTCGGAAATGCGTGGCGTGTTACTTGCAGCTGACTTTTTTTTACGTCGGCAGCAATCAGATCATGAAGCACTTCCACTGCACGCGCTGCGGCTACTCCTTCATCAACTACCAGGCCCTGGAGCCTCACCACGACCAGCACCTTCAGGAGGACCAGGACTCTGCTCTCTCGTCCTCGCTGGACCAGACGCCCTTCGTCTCCAAGGCCCTCAGTGAGAGCCCTATGGAAGCCCCCACCTCCAGCATGTCCTCTGCAGAGAGTCCCCTAAAGAGTCAAGGTACAAGAATATTTCATCAAACTTGTGGAACGTTCCATTCGATCGGGATGTAGGATTTGAACTTAAAATTGAGCTGTACATGTACTCTGAATAATCCCGTAGATCATGTCTCAGTGGTCATTTTTAAATTTTATAACCATTTTATCACGATGGGGGAACCAAAGCTACTTGAGTGAGTGAATTTACACTACACCTATTCACGTCTTCATTTGTATTTTTATGTTTTTTTTACTTTCATCAACTCCAAGAGTAAATTAATATTCCAGCTCCTATTAATATATTCTAGAAACAAATCTTCATTGCGAGCTGCTACCATAAGCATTGTGGAAAGTCAAAAGTTTTCATTTATTTTTGAATAATCGAGAAGACCCTAATCAATTTTTCGGTTGTGGTTTGACGTTACGACGGTCTTATATTTTCTCATTTGCCTGCTACTAATGGCTCTCTCGTGGGTGCTGATGTGTTGCAGGAGCCAAATGAAGCTTCATTGATGTCTTTATTGTCTTCGGCCATAGCGCAATGTCTCTTCATATCAAGACTTGTTGCTTGCTCCTGTAGAGATAGCAAACATTACTTTGCCATTGCAGTTCAGTGAAACTGGCGGTTACTAAATACCCAATCTTAAATAATCGTTCTCAAAATATAAGAAATTTTTATTTTCAATGTCTGACAATTTTCAGTTTTGGTCTATTATTTTTTTCGCTTCCCAAAAATATCAATCGCATTTATGATGCCTTGAAGAACCTAGCTGATGAGCAGACAACACTGACGTTTAGATCTTTCTCCTCCAGTTGTGAAATCTTCAGGGATCTTCTACCCACTCTCACCGTTCCCGAACATGCCTCGTGGAGGCGGCGCTCGCACATCAACCCCCCGCAGCGAGCCTGGAGCCCTCGTAATGGCCATTCCTCCGTCCTCCTCCCGTGCCTACACCGTGCCTTCTTTTACCTTACCCGTGTCTAGTAGCTTCACCATTACTTCAGCCCCGAGGATATCACACGTGCCTCCGTCGACTCCTCCTCTGCTGTCCGATAACAGTGGAGAGTCTCCGTCTTCTGTGAAAGTGTCTCTGTCTCACTCAGCCCGAAGTCCTTCTCATAACAGCGAAGAGAACGGCGAAGATAGTTCCGTGGCTCAAGCTGCCAACGAGTCTTGTGAATCCTTCAATCCAACAACTATTACTCCAGAGAAGCTCCTACCCGAACACCACCCCCAGTACAACGAAGAAATTTTATGTGGTCGTCCTTTTTGTAAATTGAAGAAACGAGAACATTATCACTGCCAGTTATGTAATCAGGCTTTTAGTGAACAAGATCAATTAGGCCCTCATCTCCAGAAACACATGTCAAGGTCTGGATTCATAGGAAAGGAAGAAGATACAGAACAATTGATGGAAAGTGACGATGAAAGGCCTAGTCATTCTCCTAATAATATTAGTGATAGACCCTCTAGTCCTAAGAGCCCTCAGATAAGTTCCTCTCAAGCATCTCATCCTCCTCCATTTTCCATAGGTATTAGCTCTTCTCAAACCTCACCTCAGTTTCCTAGCCCGCATATGTACACTCAGGCCCCTGGATTTCCAGGATTCCCATCTCCGTTCGCTCATCCGCTCGGCATGGCAGGATTATTCCCGCCGGGGTCTTTACCTCGCCTCCTGCCCCCTGCGGTATGGCCTGGGGTCCATCCTGCTTTAGCCGCCATGGCTCATCCAGCCCTCATGATGTCCGTTCCCCGCCCTCCGAGTGGGGACCTGCCCCCCCTGCCCAGCTCTGAAGCTCAGACTGGCTTGGGGCCCCCAGGAATGGGCCATCCCTCCGGGATGAGCAGTCCCCGAGACATGGGGACACTCTTGCCACCCTCATTGGGCACGTCTCCCCACTTGGCCTTGCTCGGCAAGCGCGTCGGCACTGACGATTTTGCCTCTCAAGAATCCAAGAAAATCAGGCCATCTTGTCACTCCGTGCGAATGGTCAAGGATGAGCCCGTACCCGAAGGTTACTATAGATTTAGGTGAGTGTATTCTATGAATTTTATCAAGTACAATATACAAAGGGGAGAATATTAAAAATGGGTTTTAACTTGAAAAAATCAAGCTCAGTTTTTATTCATATTTTTATCAACCAGAAACTATGAAAGTAAAATCAAAGCTGTTGTAAGTAATTGGAACATTCATTGATCTCAAATCGAAAGTTGCGGTCTAATGATAATCGTCTCCACAACTCATCTAAACCCCAAGTAAGACTAATTTCTCAAAACGTGTACAAGATTGCAATGTATCTTACCGGCTTGACATTCGTTCGTTTTCAGGTTCAACGAAGACTGTCAGTATCCGCATTGCGGCTACCGGGAGCACCAAACCCACTTCCACTGCATGAGGAAGGACTGCGGCTACTCCTTTTGCGACAAGACCCGGTTCGTGCAGCACACGGCGCGCCACGACCGCCTCGACACTCTGATGGGGGGCGACTTCCAGCAGTACCGCTCCAATGTCTCCTGCGGACGCTCGGACTGTGTCTACGCATCGATGGTCGGTGAGTCAACCGAATAGTTTTCGTACTTTGCAGCTGAGTTTTTTTACTGGGTGCATGGATTGCAAGAAAAAACAGACTACGAATCAAAAATATTTTAAAATGGGCTTTTTGCTTTAAAAACAAAAATATCTATGATGTCATTGTGCTACAATGCAAACGTTAGATTTCACAATTTACCGGCAATGTTATAAAATATAACATAACATAAGCCTGATATATATATATAAGCCTGATATAAATATAACATAAAAGCCTGATTACCTAACTATTAAATTGAGCTATAATATAACATCGGCGATGTAACTCTGTAATACTGTCAAAGGCCATGAAAATAGGCCATAAAATGCACGTTTAGCTTTAAGAGTAGGTGTGCCGCACGATGCCTGTTGCTACCCATGTGGATTTACGGCGAGAGAGAGACATCTCCAGTCACACCAACATCGTTATCGAAATTTCATTGTTATAGTTAGTAAGCCTATTTTATTATAGCGTTCATTGGTGAAATAACAACGATTTACCGATTTGCGAACACATTTTTCTTTTGTTCATTCAATATCACAACTTAACACAAAACCTCAAGGAACTACATAGATGAAATTTTATCCAAGAAACTCGTATTTCGACATCTACGCTTGTGAGAAATCGATTGTGAGTTGTGGGATCTTACTTTCATATCATTTTTCCCCATTCAATTATCAATGACCAACCAACTTTCATTACCGCCACTTTAGTAACCATATTTGTTTTTCATAAAGCCACTATTAAATAATAATGCATTCTCAATCTATAGCAAAATTCAACGGAAGCTCTCGTGTATGTACATACGTAGAAACTGGCACTCATTTTCGCTTACGCTTGACAGGACGCCAGCAGAACAAGGCCTCGCACTTCCACTGCATGAAGTGCGACTTTGTGTGCACGGACACGAACAAAGTGGTCGCCCACAGGCGCCAACACCAAAAGCGCGACTCCATCAACGCTGCAGGCTTTGAGAAGTTCACCCCATCGCAACCGTGCGGCGTTCAGGGCTGTAACCACAACCAGAAACAGACACACTACCACTGCCTGAAGTGTAACTACTCGGTTCTGGGGCTCAGTCAGATGTCCGCCCACAAGTTCAGGCATCTTGACTAGCGTCTCTACCAACTTGTGGCTGGGCTATTATTATAATTATTATCATTCAGTGTTTTTATTATATCTGTGTGTTCTACAACCTCGGGCCGTGTCAATTCAAAATTGCATTTGCCTGCCCCATTGTGATTTTTCAATATTTCTGATGGTATTTACTAGCATCTTTGATTTTATAATAAAGCTTAGTGTACAAATTTTGTGTATATAAACGGATTAGCGCGCAGTATATACCGGGTGAAATTATAAATACGTTTAATTGTTTACTTCATATCTATTTTTGTACATAGTGAAGTTGTGCCTAACCAATATTATGTAAATTGTGCCTTTAAGGATGCATTCGTAACCGTAAGAGAAGTTCTATGCGAGCTAGCCACTGTTGCAAGCGAGGTTAAGAATGTCACATATCTCACATCATGCCTTAATGTGTAGTGCCTTCATACTGCTCCTTGACGTGTCTTTTTCGTGTGTCTTTGAGACATTCACTCTCTTCACCCCTAAACTTAAATTGAGCTATTATCATAAGATGTCTCTCTGCATTTTCCATAGGAAGCACTTACTTGTCTGTGGCGTTCATCTTTTGGAGCGCTATCATATAGCGCAAATTGTTAGTGTTTGAGTGTGCATTTGTCACCACTATCATTCAGGATACAATCAGGTTTGTTTTATATCTTAGTCTAGTTCACTTTAATCGGATGAATGAATGGATAGAACTGTAAACATAATTGTCCTAGTTTCAAGTAATCATCCCCACTCGAGTGCTGAGAATTCTCTCACAAGCGTACATTATGTAATTCAAGAGGGCATCTTTCATAGCATAGTAAGAATGTCAGCCTCTAGAAATTACTTCGCTTTTATGAACATTACTTAGCTATCCTTTTACTTATTTGTCCTAGAACTTGTATTGTGGGTAGGAAAAAGACAATGCGGATAATGTTCACTAGATGTACACTTTTCTTCCGGAAAGTAAACAATTTTATACTATTAATTATACTCTCTTAGTAAGCTGCACCGAAAGGAGTTGTCCGTAAACGTATCTTGTGTACTAGACGGCGCTCGTGGACCTCATAGATATCTCGACCGTCTGTCCAAAGCTCCAGAGCGCATAATTCTAGGTTTGGCCTTACGACGGGCACTGGAAGACAAGACGTTCCCCAGAACTCTCCTGAACTACCAGCAGCAGGTTCAGCAATACTGATTGACGGAGTTGTTTCGGGTTCAGTTTTAAAGTAGCGTAAGTCTGACTTAGTATTTTCCTCTTCTTACTTTAGGCGAGGTGTCCGATGAGTCATTCCAGCGAACCCTTGCTCGAGCTCAATATTTTACTCTAGCAGACTATCATTCGAACCCTTGCTCGAACTTGCATATCCTATCTTCGATAATGTAATGGTTAATTCCATTCAAATTCATTGCTCGTACCATGTCATTTACACATTATTTCAGTTTCCCTTTGTAGATCACCTGTTTCTGCGCCAAAGAACATTTTTTGTTGTTGGAAAGTAATAATTATTTCTCGCGTGGGTAGATTCCTGTTCCGAATCCCCGTAATTCGCCTAGCTTAAGCCTGCGTAAGTATGCATGAAAATTCGGTCAAATCTTTCACGAAGTATGAATTTGCACTTTGTTAAAATCTCATAAATTGCTTCTTGGTACATGAACGAAAAGAATGACGATTAAATCACTTCAGTACAGTATTGCGAGGAAGATGGAATACGTTTTTTTATGTGTCCATGTACGTATATTTATTTGCATGAAATTTTGATGCGGGCACGTAGTATATAAGACTATTCTGTTGATGTGTTTTACGCTGTACTTGGGCACTTACATAGACCGTAGTTTATGTTCCATAGATGTACAAGTTACGATTTATAGTTGGGAGAGAAAAAATAAACTTTGAACAATCAAATCTTTTTTTTCGCCCCATTCACTGATTCCATTGCTAAAATTAAAATATTTTGAACTGAGTTAACATTCAGTATAGATTAGTGTCACTCTGTTATATTTTAACATTCAGTATAGATTACAGTGTCACTCTGATTGGCCTTGATGAATGAAGGTCTTCTTTTCGAACGCTTATTTCCTAATTAACAAGTATTTGTTGTTGTTGTAACTACTACCCTAACTTAGTTTATCTTCTTAGGGTTATTTTTTTCACAATTTCTACCATTTATTAATTGTTTTAATAGGCCCATGATGAAACTCAAAATACTCACTGTATGATCGGTCCCTTGCCGCACTCTCCTTCGTCTGAAGTCGCGTAGATGGAGAAGACAAATTGCATTGTACATTACTGATAAAATACTTTAATAGATAAAACAAATCTCACTAAAATTTTGACTGACGGCATTATATCAATCTAATACGTCGGGTTTTGTCAGTAATCTTATCGTGATAAATTAAAAGGATGAATAGGAAATTGAAACAGGATTTCAAACGTAGAAAATCATAATTTTGTCATGGCTACGACGCCTGATATAGTCAGCTGCTTTCGATTTAGTCAATAATACGATCTATAGTAAAAATTGAAAGCCCAAATAAAGTTTTAGTTTATATTTACTCTGTATTAAATGCGTAAACTTTGTATTGAAAGAAAAGGAAAACATTCATCATTCTTCAGAATTGAACGCCATGGTTCAGTCTTATATTTTAATAGAATTTCAATTGATGAGTTAGAGCTAAACGAAAGCCTCGCGTACACAAATATTCGTCAGTATAATGTGAAAACCACATCACTTTTTGCAGAAGTTCTCAAAAATTTTCATTGAGCAAAAAATATGCATGCACCAATAAATTTTTACAAAAACCGATTCCAATTATTTTATGAGTAAATCATGTAATACTTTCCATTTGCATCAAAGATATTTCTGCTAAGAAAAACGAATTGACAGCATTTCGTTCATTTTTTGTTAATTAAAATTTATTAATATAAATATATAGACAGTATCTGCTAAGATTATTGATACAAATATTGAAACACAAATCACTTGTACTCTGCTTTTCACGTGACCACGGAGTACTTCCTTTGGAAAAGGAAGTTTAAACCACACATTCCTCACATCCCCCTCCACACCAGTAGTTGTAAGGCATTTAAAACCCAACGGTAAAACGTGTTGGAATGAATAAAGTTTTTTTTTTGTGTTTTGCATTCATTGATTCAATGTAAGTTGCTTTTTGAGAATGAAAATCAGTTACCAAAATATTTCCATACTTTTTCGGCAAAATACATATCTGTAAAATTATTTATTTATTTTTTAAGCATAATACATCCTTACAAAATCTTACGAGACTTTTTACACTCTCGTTTGATTATTCTAAGATGAGCGTCACTTTTTGTGTATAACAAAACAAATCAATTAGCAAAAAAGAATATAAATGTTTGCAAAAGAATTCTCAATATTTTCTTGCACTTCAATACGCAATAGCGTGAATTAAGGTTCTCGATTTCTTTTTTACGTTAAAATCATTATTGTAATTGGCGTATTGCGAGGATTTATTTAACGTTCATAAAAAGTTCTTCTCTTCCTTTTAGATGCTTTTATCAATGAGAAAATCCTAGTTGCAAATCTCAACAAATGAAATATGCCACATAAATAACAATTTACAAAGTGATGCAGCAACATATTAACAACGCTATTAGACAAAAGCCGGATTGCAAAATTTAGGCAGTCGACATCTTTCAAAAATAATGGAATTCATTAAAGCTTTCAGTTTTCTAAACTCATCTTTTCGAAAATTTTATTGCTAACCATAATTTTACTATTCTACTTATAAAAATAATCGTTCTTTATATCTGTTGATGACGTGTGACGATGTGAAGCGTGTCGAGCGTCTATTCGCCCATGGTACCGCTATTCTGCGAGTACACGTAAGACAACACTGCTTACTGCTATCGGCATTCAGTAAACAGCGTAGCACGTAAACCGTCAACGCCGTTTCGATAGGGCACGCAGTCGGTGCGTTGTTGTAAGCCGAATTTGTGAGGGCATTTGATAATTGTGGCACAACCTGTTTGGCGCATCCAAAAAGCAGCAATCATGAAGATTTTGGCAGCAGTGGCAGTCATTTTGATAGTGTTTTCGCTATCTAGAAATGCTGACGCTAAGAAAGGGCCTAAAGTAACTCACCAGGTAAGTTATGTTCTGAAGTTTAATGGTGCCAGTAAATCGGTTGCCAAAATTAAACCAATTCTAGTTTATCTATAATTTGTGATGCTGATTTTGAATTACACCGTCTTTTAGTAAAGCTAAGTGTTTATTCTTCAAAAAATTTAAAAAGTAAAACTAAGGTGCTTAAAATAGGAAGGCATTGCATTTTTTGTCAACCTATGTTTTCAAGATGCATTGCCTTTCTAACTGCAAAGCTAACTCTTGAGACCTTGCAGTATGATTGTGTATCTAGAGCCCTCTACAAATTATGTACTTTTATTGTGCAAGCTTAGAGCTATAGAAGTTTAAATGCTGTATATCTAAATGAGTAAGTAGGTATTAGTTTTTCAAAATAATTAGATCTATTTTTGATTAATATTAACTTTTAAGTTGCATACTGCACAGGGCATTTATTCACCATAGTGCATTCTTCTTGGTATCATTGAATGAAAGGCTTTTTTTCACAAGTTGAAGAAATTTATTTCCTAATAATTTACCAAGTAAAAACATGGGTGAAAATGAGTTAAATTTTACATTAAGATCTCCAACACAGAAATATAGCAAATATAACTTTTTTAATGTACTTTTACCCACATATTCTCTGAGAGAGCACAGGATAGGTTGTAGGCAATATGGATAGGTTAGTAAGGTTTGTCAATGGTATGCTATGGAGACTTGCTTCCCCAGGGGGACATAGTTACATTAACTCAGTTCTAGATAGGACTTCAGGACTTGTTTCTTATACCCACTTTGGTTTTTTCCTTTTTAATGCCTTCTTCTCTGATTCTCTATCATTTTTTCCTTTTCATCCTTAACTTGCTATCTCTATGCACAGGGGATCTTGTGTAAAAAAATATCTTGTGCATAGGTTCCCCATTCTTATACTAAACATGATGGTCTCTTTTCTTATGATGCAAAATAGTCTTGAGTTACTGAAGCACTAATTTCTTTATTACTATTATTGTTACAACTTTCCAGTGTATGAAAGCCAGTGGATATTAATATATTCTGGGGTAATAGGGATTTTATAGTACATTGTATGTCTTGTAATTGTGCTCATTTATTTATCTGTAAAAAACTTTCCTGACCTAAACTTTTTTAACCTATCCAAACTTGACCTTGATTAACCTAATTAACCTTGTTCATTACTATTTTGGAATACAAAATGCCAATGTATTGCCAAATTTTTTCTGTTGAGGTCCTAATGTAAAAATTGACAAAATAAGTTTATATAGTACAACTTGTCTCCCTCTGTTTCACTTCCTCCCAATTCTGTTAGGGTTGTTTTGTTTCTGGTTGGTTAAGATAAATTTGTTGCAAAATATTTGTGTAATATAATGTACCGTTATCAAATGGCAAACTTATAAAAATGTAGCTGCAATTTCTCTAGACTTGGTAGCATAACATGTATTGTTATGTGAACATTTTGAATATCTTTCCACTTATATTTTTTGATTTAATGAAACTTCAAAAAAAGTTTTCATAACTATTAAAAAAAATTCTATGAAAAATTCTAAAACAGACTACATTAAATAGGATGCCCTGTGTAGTATACCAACTTGAAGTGAATATTAATCTTTTTTTAATGTTCCTCTATGCATCAAATTTTGACAATATTACCATAAAACCACATCATCTGTCAGCATTTTGATAGGATTTTAAAGTTTATTGTTGAAATTTAAATATATCAATTTCATTCTTAAAATTCCAGTGACAGTTGCATTGACTCTTGACTTTCTCAACAAATGATTTGTTAGATTTGTAGGTATGGTAACTCTCCAGATTGATATCCTCTGCACAGGCGTGTTGTATGTAGTTTGACTAGTTTCCATTCTTCTGTTTATTATGAATCTAAACATGAAACTTGATGCAAATTGTCGTATTTTTAGATATTGATTTTATAGCAAGTTTTATCATCAGCAGTTGCACAACTATATTTTAACAAAAAAAAACATCTTTATTCCAAAATCAGTTGCATACAAAGCATAGTACAATTGGGTTTTCAAACACTAAGACTACAGCCTTTAAATTAAGTGCGGATGTCAAATTGAAACTTCTAATTTGATTTTTAATTTAAAGATAAGCATTAAAAGGCAAAATTAACCAAAATAATTGCATAATTCTAGGCATACTTCTTAAAATATAAAACCTATTCCTTGGATACCTTGGAAATGTTTGGGTCTTCATGCCTGGGCCACAGTGGGATGTTACTACTTTGTGTGCATTGTGTGCCTTTGCATATCTGCAAGCTGTTGAATGAGACCGTTTCCCTCTACTGTTTGATGATAGTGAAGCAAGGGAGGCCTATCAAGGATAGTTTGTAGAAAGTTATTGAGCTTTGTTTTGAAGATGTCAAGGAAACCATCAAATTCTCTGATCTTTAGGCAGTGAGTTGAAGAGTCTAGGTCCCATCGCAGCAAAGGATTCTTCATGTCTAGTCCGAATGTTACCAGTTGCCCTTGCATAGAACATCGGCACAACACATTGCTAATTGCAGTCTTGTTGCAAAAATAGTTGGTTCTTTAATCTGTCAAGCTTTGTTCTGTTCTTTAAAGGGATCTTGTAATTAATTGCTTCTGAAAATGACATTTCTTTACCTATAAATAATGGATCAAACTTGAGATGGCTTCATATTGTGTAAACTTCTGTTGGTTTTTATGGTTCTGTTTTTCTGTTCAAACTTAGCATATGAAGTATTCATTGACATTGTGAAGTAATTGATTCTCATTTTTTCATTTTATAATGCGTATTTTAGTACAGTCAGTCAAAATGAAAGTTACCTATACTATTTTATTGCTAGTGATAATCTTTGTTAATGTTTTACGTACTGCAGAGCATTATTTTTATCCGAAAGCCATCATTTTTTGTCTGATTTTTGAAATTTTTTTAGCAGTGAAAACCCTTTCACAAACAGTTGACTGTAAAGGAAAATGGTTAAAAATTTGCTCACTTTGTAAAACCTGTCTCGTCCTCTCATGCACATCCTCACATTCTTTTTTGCTTTTTCCTGGTTGTGTTGTAGGTTTGATTATTTCTGTTCAGTTTACTTCACTTGACCATAATTAGAAAATGGAATCTTACAGGAGTCACAACTTGTAAAAACTTGATCCGAACTTCGATTGAGTTAGTATTGTAACATTGTATTAGCAACAAATAGTTTGAATACCTTTTCATATAACTTTTTATATGCTTCCAAATGTTTTGAAAATAGGTTTAGCTTGGTTTATTAGAAGATTTCTATCCAGTGAAACTAAAATAAAAACTGAATGATGAATAGAATGTTCTGTGCAGTAGATTGATCTAAAAAAATCATTGCAAATGATCTTACATTTTTACTATAATTTTTGTTTTGGTCTAAAAGTCATACCTACTGAATGAAAGTTATTTCCATCAGAACATTTTTGTACAGGATATGTGCTTGCTTTCATTAATTTTTTCCTGCGTGTTGAGAATTGGACTTGCAGTGTAATATGCAAGGTAATAAATATAAATTATTATTTAAACTTAAGAAATACAGTGAGGTTGAAAATCTCAGCAGCTGCAAATAAAAAATTCGAACCTAGACTGAAAAATTATTTTCTCATTTCAAATCAACAGAATGTAAACTTCAGTCTTAACTGGCCAACAGAAGCCAAGCAACAACTATTGCATGTCTATTTGTGTAGTGTGCTAATGTTGTCATTTGAATCGCATTTCTTAGCAAGCATTTCCAGAAGATGAAATTCTTAATTTTGGTTCTCTTTCAGGTCTATTTTGATATGTCAATTGGTGGTTCTCCTGCTGGACGCATTGAAATTGGCCTGTTTGGAGGCACTGTTCCCAAGACTGTTGAGAACTTCAGACAATTGTGCTTGAAGCCGAAGGGTGAGGGCTACGTGGGCTCGTCCTTCCATAGAATCATCAAAGATTTCATGCTTCAAGGTGGAGACTTCACCAAGGGAGACGGCACTGGAGGTGAGCTGCTCTCTATTCAGGCTGACACGCAGAGAGACCTCCACTTTACCCATTAACAATGGTAAAGTTGACAACGAAATTTGATAACCGTCTCAATATTTATTTTATATAATACTGAAGGTTAGTTAAAATGCATTTTTATGAAAACATAGAAAGATTTTAAAATTTTTAATCTATTCCAATTGTTATTGAACTAAAATTCGACACTTCAATGAATTTGATGATTGAGACTTAGGATGGCAGTTGTAAGTGGTATTAATTATAGATCATAAATAACTTTTGAAGAATCAAAGAACAGTCCTGAGTTAAAGATGTCAGGCATCAATGGGCCAAAATTTGCCAAGTCTTGCTTGTGAAAGGCACAATTGCCTCTGTTTTTTTGCTTGAAATGTGCATAGCCTTAATTTAAAAGGATGGCATTGCAATGACTCAAATATAACTCGAGGTCAAATGATCTCATTAAGCCGTAGAGTATTTAAATATTCTACATAGTTGATTTTTTTTATAATTGTGCCAAGATGAAGGCTGTCAGGGTTTTGGTGAAAATTTGTTATGCTTGTGAGAAAAAAACCTGCTCCTTTCAAGTAATTTCCCGGAGAAACGTTCTAGAAGTTGTGGAGTCCTGTCTTTTTGGGGGACATTAGCCAGCAATTCTCAGCCCCTGAGTGTAAAATGCTGTTTCTTTTGTTGAGTGCAATAGTTTCTGGTTTTGCTTGATATGAAGCATCTTTGTTTCTTGCAGCAATGCAATGTGATTGCCTCAGAGCAAAGTGTTCATCTAGTTGAACATACATACCCAGATGCAGAAATTATGCACTAAATATCTTAGTTTTGGCTTTGTTTTTGTTAATTTTTTGAAACATGAGATTTCTGTGTGTTCTTATGAATTTGCTCACAAGCGATTTCTATTAATTTCTACTCATTCTTGAGACATTTTATGACATAGTATGTACCTCTACTACCTCTCTCCTCTTGGTATCCTTAGCTTAGTTTGCTGAGCTCCCTCTGAATTTACAAAAGCGACCACAGAGGGGCTGTGTGAGCGCATTAGTCGCCTGAGCACCAGGTCTCCAGTTCCATTCTCGGCGCGCTTTGTACTAATTTCCATGTAGCACCACTGCACTGAAGTACCCTGTTAGTAACTACTCATATTATGCCTTTAAAGCCCTACATACTGCACGTATGTCATCTTGGTTGTAATAATTTTTTCCTTTTCTTAATGCGGACTGCCACTCAGGCAAACTTTACTAGCATTCCTACTGTCTCTTAAATGTTGGCAAAATTGTTCACCTCTACGTATGTTCTGAATTTCATTGCATATATTGGCCCCACAAATTAAGGTTCATGTTTCGACTTCTAGTGCCTTCACGCTACGCACTCAGGGTCGTTTTGTTTTCAATTTCAAGGCTTATAACTCCCATTGTTTGTAAAAAAAACACCCTCCATACTGCAGTGCAAGTCCTCAGTGTGGGAAAATGTCAGGACATAGCTTACAATGTCTTCAGGTCTGCATCTTTAAATCCCGTCTTCAGTCATAGCCAGATATTGTGCTCTGTTAATCATAGCAAGAGCTCTTTTTACGTGATCTTGAGGGATGTCAGAAGTGCTGACCCAACTTCATCTGGTTGGCAGGTCGCAGCATCTACGGAGATCGTTTTGCTGACGAGAACTTCAAGCTCTCACACTATGGACCTGGCTGGCTCTCCATGGCCAATGCAGGCAAGGACACCAACGGCTCCCAGTTCTTCATCACCACCAAGAAGACCAGCTGGCTCGATGGCAGACATGTCGTCTTCGGCAAAGTCCTCAAAGGAATGGTAGGTTTCACCTGCATTTTCCCGTTGGCGATATTGGTTTGATGGTCTAGTACGTGTGCGTGGTTTGCAGTAGCTGCTCACTTTGACAAGTATATCCAACCCCATAGCCAACAGTTTTCATGGCTTTTTTTAAATTTTTGGTGGATTGGTGGAATTGAGTTTCTATCTGCTAAAAATAAAAAATTTAGCTAACAAAAACTGCGATGTGAGCCATGTTAATCTTAGCCATATAGCACCGCCACTATTTACGCGGTAATTTTTTACCTCGTAATAAAACGAGGGAGTTAGGAACCCAGTCAGATCTCTGAATGACGCTTGCAATGCTTTATACTCCAATGATGATCATGTTAATGTAAAAGGCATGATGTTTGTAACGTGTAACTTATGGATTCATGCATGCACAACATCGTTATCTATCAGGATTAACAAAAGTACCAACGTGATCACAAAATTAATATATTTACAAGACAAACCTTTCGGATCTTAGAAAAACCTATTTTCAGTGTAAGTAAAACGTGGTAAAGAGAAGAATGAAAATTTGCCAACGTTTGTGACCAATTTGGTTGCTTTTTATTCTGAAAATTAATTTTCTACGAGTGTCTCACATCGTTAATCATTTTTTAGTTTGTGGAATTTGAACATGCCTTCATCTCGAGTGCCCAGTAAGTTGATCTATATTGAATACATTAATAATATTCATGAACCAGAAGAAAGAAAGAAGAATCGTTTATTCTGAAATTAGTCACTTACAAAGCATAGTGTCCTCGTGTTTTCAACAGTAACACTACTGCCTTCAAATTAAAGTGTGTGTGTGTCTCATTGAAACTTCCAATTACGATCAGAAGGAATACAACCTTGAAAGGACGTACGGAGGTCAGGTTGGAACTATAAATTATGAATCCTAATTTAGAGCCAAGCACCAGAAGTTGACTATTCGCCAAAGTCATCGTGAAATTTTTTCGTACCTCTTAAAATTGAAAACTAAAGTGGAATGATGATCCCGTTGCAATCTTGAATTATATTTCCCTCAAAAGACACAGGATATGCTATAGGGTTAGGTTTGTCTATCCCATGCGGTGGGGAGTGGCGTCCTTAGGGGATGACTGTGTTAGGGGTACCTAAAGTGTAGCTTGGCCATTGGGACTTCTGGCTTTCGAGCCCACTTTGCTTCTTTCCTTTTTCATGTCTTCTTCGCTATTATTCTTTCTTCTCTTTTTTTACTACTATTCTTTCTTTACTTGCTGGTTCTATGCGCAGGGGATCTTGTATGGGACCACACCTGTGCATAGATTCCACGTTTTCTTAAGTTGATAATAAATAGTCCCTTCTTTTCGCTCACTTAAGATTCCATTCCATGTGGCTGGGGAGCGTTACACTAAATAATAGTGAATTAGATTTTTCATTGGGAAAGTTAAGTCTCATCTATAGCTTTTGAAAAACAGTTCTGCATTTTTATATTTTAAAATTGTATTTTTAATACAAAAATATTTTCTTTAGAGTCACCCACGTAATACTTCAATGCTTATCTAATGTCAAGAATGTGACGTGAGAATCACATTTCTTCAATGACGATACTCATTTATTTTCAGCAAACGTGAAAGTAAACTGTCTGTATCAGAATATGCCTTAGTATGTATTTTAGCCGCCCAATTTAGCTTGAATTAACACTCACTTAACATTTGAGTTTCCAATTCTTGTTTTTATTTGTGTAGTTAACTCCTTTCATTTGTTTGAATTGTACAACTGTAAAAATAAGCATCATTTTAACGTTCCATATGTTCTCCTCACTCTAAATTGAGTTGAAAATGACGCTGTATAAAATGTGCTCCTGATGACAAAAAGTTTGGTATTTTCTAAGTCCTAGTCCTATTTCTCGTTCATTCCTTGCCGACGTGCTCACTGCCACCCACTTCCGTGTCATCGCAGTCAAACTGGCGAGTTATTCCGTTCTGAAACTGGAGCACTGGTTTGATTCTCGAATCACAAGAAACGAAAGAATGATAGCCTCGGAAACTTTTTTTCAGGCTTTGCCGAACCAGTGACGGGATTTAATTTGTGTGCGAACCCGTGTCGAAATAAATTATCTCTCCGTCCAGCTGAAATGCTTCATATGAGATTGATTGATTATTTGTACGATTTTCATGTAAACTCTCCTTGTATACGCTCTATGCAAGGAGAGTTTACATAAAAATCGTACGGGAATAGTGTGAAATTTAACTATTTGCTTAGGGCTTGATGTTTAATTTACCTATTTACACAGGGCTTGATGTTTAATTTACCTATTTACACAGGGCTTGATGTTTAATTTCCCTATTTGCACAGGGCTTGATGTTTAATTTACCCATTTGCACAGGGCTTGAGGTTTAACTTACCTATTTGCACAAAGCTTGATTCAAACTGTCCACACAGAGCGTGGTACGCAAGATTGAGGGCATCAAAACCGACGGGCGGGACCGGCCTGTGAGTGGCAGCGAGGTGATGGTGGATGCGTGTGGCGAGATCGAGGTGGCTGAGGCCTTCCACACCGAGCCAGAGGGCGTTGCGGACGACATCTAAGTTCTGCGGCTAAGATCATCACAATTTTTTTCTCCTTGCTCGTGTTACGATGTAAGGTAATTATTTTCTGTTTTCGGATTTACTGTACCGCGCTTGTAATACAAAGATGAACTATCCGCAGAAACAATTAAACTTATAAAAACTACAGCAAAAACTACTCAAGTTATCCATCCAGCTGTATATTTTATCATCATTTGTAAGTCTAATATTTCATAGCGCAAAGATTTTCTGCTGTGCACTATCGATTGGTAGTTAATCAGCTGCTCCTAATTTGAATTTCATTTCAAACATGTCTTCAAGGACCGGCAATTTTAACTTTCAGCTCACTTAAATGTACTTAGGCAGTAGTATAAATATCCTTAAATACTAAACTTGAATCCATAGCGATTCATGCAATAGGTTGCATTTAGGTCCACGTGTCCATACGGTTGACGTGATCGGTTGCATATTTCCGAAGTCACTGAAGTGGCCCAGTCGTACCATCTTGAGCTACTTTACATTCCAGTTTATTTGAAAATTTTTGGGCATTCCATGTCGGTCATCACAGCGAGAACCGACGCATTCCTGACCTGCTTTCACGTGCTGGCATTATATACAGCAGTTTGTCTAACGTTGGACTCTGACAACGACGTCCCTTCAAAAATAAGCACGTGTTGAACTTTTTGTCTCGCCGATGTCGTGACTCCGAATGCACTTATGGTTATTTCGTTCTTATCGCTTCTCTGAGGGGTAGGAGTTTTTCAACTTGTGTGTTACCGTAGTTTCGTAATAAAAATTCAAATATCCTTATGATGATCATTTCACTCCCAAGCAACGATGGAATCTAAGACCCGATTCTCTAAAAACAGCTGAGAAAGATTAGCATGTTTATTTTATTATTCATATCAGCAGCTTCTTTTGATGTAAGGGCATTAATCATGATGAACATAATTCAGTAACTAAGGTACTTGTATCATTGAGGCGAGACCCCTCCCTGAAGCTGTTTAGGACACGAGGTGAAAGAATCTAAGCATTAGATACAAATGTATTTCATGAATGCACGAGTTATTTCGGTGATCCTCAGCTATTGTGCCACACTTGGATAAAAAAGCATGCGCAGAGTCCGACGTTGAAGGTAGGGAGTTTCTTCCATTGGTAATCACTGTCCTGCGGGCGAAATGCCCAGAGAGAGTCTGTCAAACTTTTCCTTGCACGGTCATTCGATTTCTAAGCCTCACGATTGCAAAATGACAGAAAACGATAGGCTGATAATGACGTATTTTATTAACACGTTCCCCGCGTATTGGGCCACGGGTGTACAATGAAACCATTCACTCCGCTGTTGCGTAAGCTTTTGCTTGGAAGTCAACACTCGTATTTTTGTTGCGTTGAAAGAAAGCCCTCATACTTGAACGATTAAAAGATGAAACCCTTTCTTCCTAGTAAAGAGAAAATGCGAACAGGAAGAAAGCGAATCTAACATCTAACTTTGAAACGGAGAGCGTCACCGAACTGAAACCTAACCTAATTACGGAACAATCCAGCTATAAGGCAGGGTACACGTTAATACCTCACGAGTCACCCACCGTTTATCTTCCATGTTCAGCTCACTCCGTAAAAAAATCTACCTGAAATAGAGAAATCAATTTATTAGAAATTTCAAGAATTATTTTGTCAGTACATGACTCGACACGAAGAATTCGAAAACAGCTAAATTGAGCCAAACCTCCTACTTCATATTATTGAGACCGACTACGATATGATGCTATGTCAAGGATTTTGTTGAAATCTGTATGATTCTAATTTGAATGCACGATAGTGCTACCGTAACTGTTAAAATTGACGTTTGATCACGAAAATATCCCCTAATACGTTTGCGTCCGACAACTATCGTAGGAAGGTGCATTGCATTCCGCTTAATTAATGAGACCATTGGTTATGGCGATACCAAATTTGCTAAAACAGATTTTACTCAGAAATACATCGTCCTCAACTGAAACACCGTATTAGTGCCTAAAATTTCAAAGAAAGTATAGTCAAATTTTGCCAGTCTTTTTCCAACTCATAACTGTTTCTGTGGTGTGCTAACACTTGTCACATAGACTGAGACATAAAAATGCCGCGTGAAAAAAGATATTGAATATTGAAGTAAATGTCAACATTCTGGACAAGATTAATGTTTTAAGGGGAGCGGGCGTTACACAGAGGCAATTTGCGGATATCTTAGGTAAACCAAAATTAAGTATTGTCTACTTAATGAAGCAAGATCGAGAGCTACTCGCTGCACTCAAAACCGTAGTGTCACAGGCGGCACGGTAGCGATACGAAAATGACAGAAGCGGTAATAAAAAGGTGAAGCGCTCAAGAAATGGTTAACGATTATGCTAGAGAAGTGTGTGAAACTTAGAGCCAATACTAACAGCTAAAGCTGACGAATTTTGCTGTTACGATTAAATGTGAAAAAATTCAAGGCTACAGAAGGATAGCTGACACGATGGAAAGTGTGCAATAACATCAGATATAAAAAGGCGCACGATGATAAAGCTATTTCAGATTTTATGAATGCAGAAATATGAATATCGACACCTTTAGCTGGAATTTTACAACAATTTTCTGATATTGACAACGGTGACTGTTTTTGTTTTGTTGAGCCACGCCAAATGGGTCTTTTAGAGTAATGACTTCAAGCATCCCTAAAATTATGGTTATAGCGTTGTCCGTTTGGTTACCGAACACTCATTTATTTTGAGTCGTCTTTATCGATATATTTTACGTGAACTCTACACATACGTTATAAAAAGGTACCTATTACTTTCATTCCAATTTATTATTAGACCTTATCTACAATTTCTGCGGTTACTTCTCTAGCATAAGCATTTAGAAATTTTTATACTGTTCTAAAGATATTATAACGATATATCCCTTGAGTAACGTTCTCTGGGATCGCATTTTATAGGAAATGCCCTTTTTCATCTAAATGCGACCATCCGTTCATTAAGACCAGGACATTTGCGGTCGTTTTAAACGGAACGCGCTTTATCACAAGCGGAATACAAAGAAGAATAAACCACGGTGCCATTCAAATCGGGAGGTGCGGATGAATAAGAGACTGAGCATTGTTCACATGGAACGTACACCGTCACAAAACATCATGCAACACTGGCAAGAAAGAAAGAAACAAGTACAAGCACATCTTACCTGAACAAAAATGGGAGTAGAGAGACAACCAACATCAGCCGCTCTCATCTAGCAGATGTTCTCTTCTGAAGGGAGATTTTCTGGTGCCCTCGTTGTCTTCCCACTTGTTCCTGGCACGGCAAGACACCTTGTTAGACACCGTATATCGAAGGGCGTGCTCGGGGGTTAGACCACTCAACACCAGTAGTCAACCCATTAATGCACGAAGTTCATTGCACAATAAATTTTGCTTACTTTTTAGAAACTAGTCGTTCCTGGGTCATTTGCAGCAGAAATGAAATTTGAATGGGAAATGTTCTCCAGTGATAGAAATAATGTGATTCCATAATGGGCACGGCTAGACGTCATGAGGTACCAAAAAAATAAAATAATAAATTTGCTTTGCGTCTCTTTAACATATCGTGTATAAATATTTCAGTAGAAAAATTTAGAGGCATTGAATAATAAATATCACACATATTCCCATTACCGTCTGTAACCACTGCTCTTGTTTGGTATTATTACCATCGAGTCAGCATTAAAAATGTACGCTATGCATGAACAGATTACAGAAATGCAAGTGCTATTGCAGGTTATTTTTTCAATCCGCTCCCGCATCAGGGCTCTTTGGGAAACGATCAGGAATAACGCAGCTGAGAATTTTTACTTTAAAAGGCATGTCTTCACGATTAATATAAGCGATTTTGAATTCTAAATTCGGATAGGACACGGCCAACCCTAGAACCACACCAAGACGTCGAGGGCAAATTACATGCGTGGAAAACAGTTGAGTTCGTTTCCTGGAGACTGGCAACAATGTGTGCTAACAATTGCAAGATTCGTGCAGGGGTTCAAGACTACTTAGCAATTGCAAAAGCTCCCCACAATTTCTCCAGACACGATAAGGCATAAGCTTTCATGAAATCCACTGAACTATTTTACCACCAAAGAGTGTCAGAAAAAATCTAGTATCCATGAAAGACAACGGTTACTCAAGTTGGATTCAGTACACCTCAGTCATTAATTGAGCGAGAACTCCGTCTATTCAGGACAGGGAAAACATATATCGTTCCAGCAACTGGCACTTACGGGAACACTTCGGACATGTGCAGTGGCGACAGCACGCAGTCGACCAGCACCTGGTAAAAATAAGAACACATCACCGGAAGCAGCAGCATGCTACGTCACACTCGAGCATCTATGTTCGTAATCAAGATTCGCCGATTGTTCTTAAGTATTCTAGCAAATTTATAATTTTTTTCATATTCCTCAATTAGAGAAAACCCTAAGGTGTTGTCAAATCGGCTTTGCAGCACACTGGGAAGGTAAGAGTTTATAAGCAAGCTATGAAATCTTCCCGAACTGCACATGTGTGTATAAGAAGGAATTCTAGCTTCTTCAGGCTTACCTTCGTGTCCTTGAAATCACAAATCGTGCATGAACGCTTCGAAATGAAATAATTATCTGATAATATAAATAACAATATCTCGTTAACGTTTCATTCTACAGATCTTGGGAGTAATTATACTCTAACAGTAGCAAATTTTCCTCAAAATGCAGGGTGGCGCAGAGAAAAACAAAAAATCCACATAAGCATTTATTGACGGCAACTAAAGTAATAGAATTGGCTTTTCAAGAGACAAAGAGACAGTGATCCAAATTGTCGATGTTGGAAAAATACATCCTGTAGATGACGTTCTCCTTTACGTATGCCTTCTACCAATTTGCTGTGGAGGTTTCTCATAGATTGCTACTACGTCTCAGCTGGGATACCACGAATTTTTTCTTGTTATCTACTTCAAAGAGTCGGGTCAACACGGCGCGTCCAGAACACTTGATGAATTGAAACAAAAATTAACAACGGAATTCGTGGCATCTCAGCTGAGATGTTGCAGCAATCGATAAGGAACCGCCACAGCAATTTGGAAGAAGACATACGTAGAGGAAGACATCATCTACAGGACGTAGGTTTCCAAACATTGATAATTTGGATTACTGTCTCTTAAAAGGCAAGTTGTAGTGATTCAATTGCTGTCAATTCGTTTTTTCTTAGATTTTTTGTTTTTATTTCGTTTTTCAACAATTCCCGTTTTGGTGTCATGTGGGTACATGATGCATACGATATGTCCGTCACTAATGGGTTAAACAAAAAACGAATCACAACGCTCATCATTCAATGTGCAGAACGCCGTATAGAATGTTCAAAGATTCACACACTCAATTGCAATCTCTTTTATATTTGGTCTTCTGTCCCCGTAAATGAAAAAATTCTGCAGCTCTTACTCATTTTTCAATTATGCTTTTAACTATTAAGCATGGATCTCCCAGCTCGCACAGAACTACAGAAGGTTATTTTCAAAAATTGACGTCTATGAATGATATCACAGTTAGTCGGAACACTCCAGTAATCTGTTAAGACTAGACATTTTTTATCGCCAACGAGAAATTAAGTACAAACATCTCGATGAAGCAAAATTACACGTAGTCTGTCGGATATATTGCAAAATTTGGCCTTTGAGGTCGCATGTGCACTTTACCCCGGGTTCAAGGGTACATCGTAAGTTCCTGTCACACTATATTTATATACACACGACAATGAACACTAAACTCAGAATAAGCGCTTAATTTCAAGAATTGAAAGCGAAGGATATTGTGGCGCTCGGATGCAGCTAATCCCAAATCTTCGCCATTTATTCTGAATTTCCTGATATTAAGCCTATTTATCAATTCATAAAAGGGGGCTCATCAAGCATACACTGAAATTAACACTAATGAGAAAACAAAGAGAGTCGCCAGAGCCTATGTCCTCTACAGAGTTTAAAAGAATCAAGGATTACAAAATTTAGTGAACGAGCGGCTGAATTTAGTCGATGACTAATGGCAGACAAGGTAAAGAGTGGCACCAGCAGTGCTCCAAAGCGCCGCAAGTGGTTGTGATCCACGTCCGCATCTCTGCCGCGTTTTAGGTCACCAGGACAACCGAAAATCTCGCCGAGGCTCGGGAACCTCAGGTGTCTGAGTAGAATTTCCGACACGATATTTTACTACCCAACAAGAGAAAGACGAAATTACACAAATTTCTGACATTTGAATTGGGCCGACTTCAAGCTCTCGCTGCCTTACCTCGTCTCCAATGCAGCTGCTGTTCAGCAGCGCACGTTCTATCCTGGTGAAGTCTGCCTTCAAAGTCGCGTCGCTTTGCTGCTCCACTGCCGCCTTTATGACGTCCATCTGCACGACACAAGTTTCTGTCAGATCAAACACCGACATGCGGCAGTGATGATATTTTTCAGTGGTGAGAGCGGCGCCAGGAAGGTAAAGCACTAGCGATCCCCGATCTATTCGTTCAGGCATCCTGCGCACATTCTTGCAATCTTGGACAAGAAAAAGTTTGTGTCGAAAGACTTCAGGTTTTTAAGTTATTGACCAAAATAAAGATGAATTACGCTACGAACAACAACACTCGAATGAGCTACTCTATCGTTGCAAGAAATAGTTTCCGACACAGGAACTCAAGGCAATTTCAAAGCGACACTGAACGGATGATACTAGCATTGTACTAACACTGAACATTGTACTAACACAAAACCAACACGTCAGTGCGACGAACGCATCCGCAGAACAACCGTGTGCACGCACGCATGAAGAATAAACTTTCACCATGGATGAGAAAATAATAAAATAAAACGAGCTGGTAGATTAACGAAATAACGAAACTAGCCTAAGTCAATAAACCCAAAGCGAATCAAGAGAACAAAATAATGTAAACCTAAGGATACCGGATGCTTAGGTACAAAGTATCGCAATGGAAATGCTGGAAGAACAAAGTATTGCGACAAACCCACGTCATACACTAGAACTCATAGCCCAACGTAGGCAATGTAGATAGAAGACATTTCTCAGCTAAATTTCACTACAAGAATACGTGTACCAGCCTCGATAAACCTTGGAGCAAATAGCGAGGTGGAGCTCCGTACTTATTGCACTGAGAAAATGGAAACAAAACTTAAAACGAAGTGAAGAATACACAAAAATACAGCTACTTCAATAAACGATACATCTTTTTTAATTTAAAAACAAAAATAAAGCACCAGCAATCGAGCTTCTCAATCTTCTCAGGAATCTTCAAAAATTCTATGATTTTTAACTCGTTTGACTACAGATACGTTAGGTGTTCATATCCTGTTGTTCATGAAATTCAGGAGAGGCTAAAGCAGTACAACTGTCTGCTGTGAAAACAGATCAGATAGAGCACCTCTGCGCCGAGTATATAACGTCAGGTTGGCCAAGGCTTGTCATTTATACTGGGGTCCTCACAGCGGTAGACTGTGCTAGTGAGAGCTCACAGATGCTGATCGAGCTCACGCAGCTTTGAGGTCAGTGACAACCAAGATGATGTGCCCGACGAACTCCGCATTGATTACATTCAGGGCGATATTATAGAGAATCCTGAATTACCATTCACACTACTATCTAATCGCTGTTCGGTGACGTAGACCCGGACAGAATTGGTGGCTAGCATGAGGACATGGGGATCACTGAAGAATTATAATTTTATTGTACAGTCCCCATACTGGCCACCAACTTTGTCCGTGTCATATTCTACCAAGATGACTGTCCCAATCGAACTGCCGCAAAAGTACATCACTTCCACTACAATGTATCAGAAGGCTGAACCAGTGTTTCACTATCCGCACCATATTATTTAATAACTGTTAGATGACGGGCACCCGAACATACACCTCAAGCACACGTTACAACAACTTTATGCAAAGCAAAGTATCCAACGACAAAGAAGTATGATGAATGAAAATAACGCATTTAAAAAACCAGCAAACACTAACTCGAGCACACTTCACAATTGGTCGTTTTCACATAGCAGCAGTTGCAACACCTACCCTTCCCTCATCAGAAGCTCGGGAGCTCAAACTAGAGCAGGACAACACACCGTGTGCTGGTAGACGATGGGATGATGGACGAGGGCGCCTGTCCTCACGCTGGCGGACAGCGGCCGCAGCAGCGACAGCACCTGATCCAGCCTGCCCAGCTCACACCAGGCTTGTAGCTGCACACAGGATCTAATATGTAATTGTGTACTAGCAGGGCGACAATGTACAATAATTTGTGTCATGTGCACATAATAGGTTTAAAAAATACCACTGACAGAAACCCAACTTGAATGCCTTCACACAAAAAGGAGGTTTTTAACGATTTCCTACGACGATGCTGTTTGACTAGAAGTGAAATGACCCACCGATGGATCACGTCGCTGGATGCTTGTGAAGAAAGATTAGCATTGTGTTTGCCATCCTAGAATTAAATGCATGTTGCGATGCATTTAATTGCGATGTTGCGCATGTTGCGCCTCACGGTTGCGATTTTAAGAAGCAGAAAAAACTTCTTCGCATCATAAAGTTCTTGGAAATGGCTGAAGTTAACCTAATCTTCTCAGGCCAAAACCGGCCAACAGCAGAATGGGACAGAATACCGAGATGATTACGTCACATGAAAGAGCATGTCAGTTTAATTATAATATGACTCGCACCGCGGGTAAAGCTGAACTTCAACGACGCAAACTTACGAATTTTTGTGTCACAACATTACAAGTTCCGTCGAAGAATTGAGAGCTGCGAAGGCGCTCTATCTTAACATGAGTCAGGCCCTGAATTACATTTGTCATTTCCTCAAATACAAAATTTACACTATCTATTAATTGAATTACACACGTAACTGTATCTTCAAATACAATGCAAAGATAATAATAGTATTGAGCAAGTCATTCGGAATCATTTTCAGAAACAGTATTTTTGTTTCCAGGTCTTCAGAAAAATACGATGCAGACAACCAAAGGAACATTTATCACACTTCTCTTCCTTCCCAATGAAAAACAAATTACTGAAAATTGATCAATTCCTCAAATTAGTAAAAATGGTGTTCCAATAATTCTTGCGTAAAAAGTGACGAGTGAGAAGAGCAAAGCCGCAGGAGTAGTCATGACTGCTGAGACACGCCAGAGCGCCGAACTTTTGTTTCTAGTCAACAGCGCAACACGGGCACGACAAGTGTGCCTTGAAGCCTACCTGCTGCTCAGAAATCTTTTCGGTTGAAATAACCACCCGATATACCTTACATGTATATCAAAAAAGACAAATTTATCACACAGTTTGACCTATACGTACGTCGAAAAGATAAAATTACATCATCGTTAACCCTAAATGAATATCGAAAAAATATTCATTACATCGATTTTACCAACCATTCCTGAATACAAAGAGCATCGCAAGAGTGCTCCAAAGAAAATTATTTAGCTAGGTAAGCTTCCTTCATGAACGCCATGTACAAAAAAGTGAAAGACTAATATCTCACCAAAATATTCTTGATGGTAACATGACTGGCGAAGGCTGTGTTGTGGAGGAGCTTGAGAGCTGTGTCGGGCCGCCCAGCCTCCAGAGCGATGGTGCCCGCAATGGCATACACGCGAGAAGGCCACCGTCCCACACTCATGCACGCCTCCGTCAGCGCTAGGCCTCGTGCCAGACTAGCCTCTGTGCCCTGTCACGACTGCAGTAATGACAGTTACGAGGAACGCAGACAATGAAGGCTGCTACTTATTCACCGCACAAGCGATTGCATCATAGATACGCGAGACATCGACTGGGTTATAAGGGATATCTCGGTGCATGGAACGTCAAGAAAGTACATCAGATCATTCTCTATCTACCGGAAATAATATGAACGATTGAACATACATTACAATTCCTACCAAAACGGGTTCCTGGCTTTAGACACAGGTTCAACGACGAATGTATGCTACAGTAAAATTTAAATCAGACTGAATGATCACATGTTTCATTTTTGAATACTACTCCTTCGTTACTCGCTTTTCTCGCCAATAACAATTGAAAGTAATTCAAAAAGTAACTCTAAACGGAGCAGACGTTGCCAGTGACGAGTCGGCCACAGAGCGGAGGTAACGTGTAGGTGACTAATCCTATGATTTGGTCACATTTTGCACCGATGAACTGACGATACAATTAATTGTTTTGGCACGGCACTTACATCCTAGAAGTCAAGGTGACCAAAGACGAGTGAGAACTATCAACTACTAGAAACAATATTACCTAATATTTAGGTTCGAGCAACAAAAGTTCCTAAAGATGAACTATGAGAATCTATTGCTATTATACTACTACTACTAACTATTACCAGAAAACTAAAAGCAAAGATGACGCTTAGTAATCTAATCATCATATACTAGAAAACGTTTCGGAGACCTGTTCCATCATCAGTTCTGAAACAACAAATAGGAAATACAGTCTTTGCTACTAAGCGTCGTCTTTGATTTTAGTTTTCTTATAAATGTGCAAGTAAAGCAGTGTCATAATTTAGTTAACTATTACCTAAATGAAGGAAAATTTTCCCTACAGAGCAACTTCAATAAAAAAAGTTAGGGCAAAATGCACTCTATAAGACATTATCACGTTATGCTTGTAAAATTCTATACAGGACGTTTCGGGCCCTAGCTAATTTTCAGTAAAATTCTAAAACGAATACAGGAGAAATGTAAAAAGTATATATAGTCAAAAATCGATAATGAGGAAAATAGAATACTGTTAGAAAATTAAAACAAGGAGGAATTGGTGACAACGAGAGCATTCCTAACAATAAAGCAGCTACAAAAGATTTAACTAACAATGAGCAGAGGATGGGCACTCTGAAAGTCGTTAAGATACAATTGTTGCTTGTGTATAACACATGGGGCACATCAAGCCAAAAGGAAGAGAATTGTTGCTTGTGTATAACGGATGGGGCACATCAAGCCAGAAGGAAGAGAATTGTTGCTTGTGTATAACACATGGAGCACATCAAGCCAGAAGGAAGAAAACAGACTAATAATTTACGATCTCTAGAGTTTACGCTGATTATTACACATCGTTTAAGCATGCAGATGTTGGTCGTGGGACTGGAGCTCATCTGTCAACCCCCACATTCCACCATTCGTTCCCATAGATTTTGAAGGCAACATTACAATTTCAGATAGGAGACGACTCAAACACACAAACACAGGAGGACAACATGTACTGGCCACGCTGCAGCAGCTCATTACCTGCTTGAGGGCCGAAGTAACTCATTACCTACTCGAGAGCTGCAGCAACTCATTACCTGCTCGAGAGCTGCAGCAACTCATTACCTGCTCGAGAGCTGCAGCAACTGATTACCTGCTTGAGGGCTGTATCTGCCCATTACCTGCTCGAGAGCCGCAGCAACTCATTACCTACTCGAGAGCTGCAGCAACTCATTACCTGCTCGAGAGCTGCAGCAACTCATTACCTGCTCGAGAGCTGCAGCAACTGATTACCTGCTTGAGGGCTGTATCTGCCCATTACCTGCTCGAGAGCCGCAGCAACTCATTACCTACTCGAGAGCTGCAGCAACTCATTACCTGCTCGAGAGCTGCAGCAACTCATTACCTGCTCGAGAGCTGCAGCAACTGATTACCTGCTTGAGGGCTGTATCTGCCCATTACCTGCTCGAGAGCCGCAGCAACTCATTACCTTTTCGAGAGCCGCAGCAACTCATTACCTGCTCGAGAGCCATAGCAACTCATTACCTGCCCGAAAGCCGCAGCAACTCATTACCTGCTTGAGGGCCGCAGCGAGGGCTATGACGACACAGATGCGAGGGTATCTGCCATTGGTGACGCGCCCGGTGCTGATATTGTCCATGATGTCAAGAACCTCCGAGTAGAGCTCGTGTCTGTAGAGCAGCGTCATGAGCACCTGCAGCGTGCTCACGTGTGACAGCAGCTTGCCAAGCTCAGGTGTCTTCATCAGCTGCAATGTACCGACTGAATGCAGCAACACGTGAAGTGGTATGCTTATGAAATAGTGCTTTAGCATTAATTGAAATTGAAGATGCAATTCATAACTAGCTTTAAGAGATATACTCGTAACCATTTACACAAAAGGACTGTTAATGCATGACTTAATGAATATCATGCTCTCATGAACAGTGCCAAAATACGTCCACGAAATTTAACTCAACAGTGAAGTGCAATTGATGTGAGGCACTAAATAAACAATGGCAACTAGTGGAAACTTGCGTCATGACAAAAATGTAGTGGGGGCAGAGAGACCCCACACAAGCCAGCAGCTCTCACCTCCAAGGCGACGTCAGGCCGCTCCAGCTCGTACAGGAGCCGCATCACCACCGCTCCAAACCCGAAGCTGCCAAACCGCACTTTGCTGTTCTGCACATTGTACCTAAAAAAAGAAAACATCAATATTGCTTATCCACATGTCAGAAGTAAAATATGCTTCATGAATTGCTTAAAAACAAAATTCCAATGAAGAAAACTCCAAAGCTAACACAAAAAACTCCAAAGTAACACAAAAATTTCAAAAGTAGCACAAAAAAATCTGAAACTAGCACATAAAAGTTCAAAATTATAAAACTACTGCAAAAATTCTGCAATGCATTAGTATCCTATAGAAGGTGCAACAATAATGGTAGTAAATATAGAGGCAGTTAAACTCTCTGGTAATGTAAGTGAAGCATTCAATGAACACCCCTTAATAACACCGTAATGAACAAATGGGTTACCCTTGAACCAAAACATGAACAAAACCATCAATTTATTGTTAACGTGCTATTCTATCAGTCAATATAATATCAGAGAAGTTATTGAATCCAAGCAAACACTGGATATAACAAATTACTTGGATATGAATACATAAAATTAGAAAACTTTACATCCACTGTCAATCCCATTGTGTGAATGTACAGCTGTAACATGGGCAATGACTCGAGACAACTAGAGATAACTCTCCTCCACAGGGTTTGCTACCAAATACAACTCTGCATCAAATATTTATTTGATCAAAAACAGCAGAATTTACCATAGCTTTACCATTATATTACATGAAATTAATTATATGAGTTGGATGTGATATGACCACCGAAGTGAAATGGTGTCAAAAATGACACTATCATTCCAGTATTAACAGCTCAATAAGGAATCTAATAAGGATTTATTCAGTAACACAACTGACTACCTTCAAGGAGCCCCACCACCTATCCTCAGGGGCTATGACCTGAGCTTAGCTAGACAAATGGCATTTGTGAAGCTAAATTTTCACTTCAAAACTTGACATTGAGAAAAGTTCAATACTATGAACTATAAATACTCCCATGCTCCAGAAACAACCAATACTTCCCACTCTATAAAACAACAAAGTAAAGCAAGAAAGTACTTGACTTGGTTAATATGTGCTGTAAGTCGGTATCATTTTCAGCATGCTCTATTCATTGTACAGCCTTCATGTTAGCATCATTTGAAAGAATTTTTATATAAGTTCCAGAAACTAATTTTCAATAGCATAGAAAAAGGTATATGGAAATATGATATATTAGAAGCATTTACATGCACATATAACATTTTGAAACAAAGGCTATGGAAATTACCTTTACATTTTTACAAGCTTTACTGATCGGGATTTGGCATTAATTTACGTCAGATTATCAAAACAAACCTATCCTAACTAACTCAACCTAACCTAACCCTAAACTAACTGGGAGGAAGCGCAAGAGCTAGAAACATAATGTATGATATAAAATCAATTATTACTATGTTTCCATCCTATAAACTTTCAGAAATAAATTTCAACTTGAAGAGAAACATGTAATCAAATGGGACCAAAATCAAGGCTGTACAATAAATAGAATGCCCCGTGCAGAACGCCAACTTGAAGTAAATATTAGCCCTTGACTCATATTTAATTCATCAAAAAATTTGAATTAGTTTAGAATATGCAGCTAAATTGCAAAATATTTATTGTTGTCTAGTTTAAACATTTTAGCATTGCAGTATTCTACCTCTCCAGAGTAATAGAGGAAACTTTACCTTTTGATAACTTACAGAGTAGAATAGCACAACACATCAAGTGATTTACTCTAAACATCTAGGACTTTGGCTTACTTGAATAGCAAATCCTTAAAAAGTGCAATATCTTCCTCACTGTTCCTGCACAGATAAATTGCCTTCTCCAAGTCCTCCTTGAAGACGAGCATCAAGGTGTATTGGCTCCGAGCGAGCTGCTCCTTCATATCTGCACGGAACCTAAAAAAAAAAGGTCTCAAGTGAAGTAATCTTTACAGACCTGAGCTTAAATAGTCATCAGAAGAAGATGAAGAGTGCATCGAGAGTTGCAATAGAGATAAGTTAAGAAAACCAGACATGAATAAAGATTGTACAAACAACTGTAGCATTTTTTCAGCAGGCTATACTCACAACTGAATATCATTCCCAAAAAATGAACACCACCAGTGCACAAACTGTCAATATAGCTCAGCTGCCTAGTTGCTGCTCCAACCTCTCAGCTTCAGCCTCAGGGTGCTGTTCCTGGCATTTAGCTCTCAGCTTCTGGAAGTCATTCATACCCAGTGCCTCCAGGGTGTACAGGGACCTCTGGCACGTATCTGGAACATGAAAAGAAGTTCAAATCTCTGTTCCTAAATAAAATATTAGAATGAATGTAATATAGAAATTCCACTAGAAACTTCCATACTTACAGTAGTGAAAGTGTTAAGATATATGGTAGCTACCTATGTTAGTGCATGTCACTATGATCAACAAATTACTGGTGAATCAAGCTGTGACCATTGTGTATTCAGCATCACATATTTGACATATTAAAACCATATAATCAACCCATTCATTTTATTTTATTAGCTAGTTTAAAGTTCCCTAGCCATACAGAATGCAATCTGAGAGCAAAAAGAAGGAACCATTTAGTATGGACTCAAGAAAATGTGGAATCAAGCATAGGAGTGTCCTCACAAAAAATTCCCTATGCATAGGAACAGCAAGTTAAAGAAAGGAGGAAGAAGAAAAAAAGAATAATCAGCAAAGAAGGTACGAAAATTGAAAAGAAACAGCATGAAAATTGAAAAATGCAAAGTGGGCAGGAAAAATAAAATTTCTGAATGGTTTCATAACATAACTAGCTATAGCTGAGATAATTTAACAGTGGCCCCTTGAAAATAGCACTCCTCATAGCATAGGACACAAACCTAACTAATCTAACCCTATTGCCTATCCTATACTTTTAGAGGGTTGACATCAATACATAAATTTTATTCAAATGCAAATAGAGCCCTATAAGTTATCATACAAATAAAAATTTATGATTCCAGAGTTTCAACTTCATAACATTCTTTATATTTCAAATGGAAACTTATCCAGATAAAAAAATGTAAACCTTAGTAAAGCTTGTACTCTAAATTGGCAATTTAAACTTACTACACAAAATTCATTGGTGCATGATGACTTTATTGTATATTACATCACACCATGTTCCCATGAACTAATAACCTTGCTTCCCTGCTTTCCTCAGATACAGTTTTCTATAACTAAAGAAACATATAAAGCTGTTGAATTTTAATCTTATACTGATTTCGTTTTGACAGATTTTATCCTCACTCCTCTTTTACACCTAATAGATAGGTAATGGTACTTTAGGATAGTATTTGAAACTTGTTTGGAAAGACTTGTAAGAAAAAGCTTTCCTTTGTAATATATTATCATACAAAATATTTCAACATAAACCCACTATGGTTTCAATATACTTTAATAAATGAAACTCATATTTATGTAAAATCATTTTTTTTATATTAATAATTTTATTAGGTAGTTTGCTTTATGGGTTTTCTGCTAAGAATGTTATGAAGTTTAATAGAATTGGGCAACAGAACTGAGTTTATCAACTTACCATGTATGGTAAATTATCTGTAATTTATCACAAATGTTGTCAATTGTTAATTTTCTTTTGCTTTATTAGTTCTGCTTATGATAAGAAAAAACAACATAAACAAGGAACCTACATATTGCCTTACACAAAGAAAAGATTACTTGATACATGTAGAGAGTTTATGATAATATTTAAATTAAGTTGCCATACTGCACAGGGCACCTTCTCCATTATACATCCTTCATTTTGATGCCATTGGATAGGATTTTTCTTAGTTTTGGTTCACTAAAAAAACTTTGTTAAAAATGGATTTACATTGTACAACCTGTCTCTCAGTCTTGCCCTTGTTTTCAGAACATTGGGGTTGCATTAGGTTAAATCTGTAAGGTTAGTTGAGATAGGTGTTTTGGTAATTTAACAATATTTCACCAATAGAAGACTTGTGAAAATGTAGCCTCAATTTTTTTCACTGCATTTTTATTTTATATTTGTATGCCAATGCTTTGAATTTCACTCTATAGAACTTTTTCTATGCTTTGAAACATTTAAAAAATAAATTTTCATAACTCAGAAAAAAATTACCCAATGATACTTGAATGAAACAGTACAATGAATAAATGGCCTGCACAGTATGATGACTAAAAAGTAAAAATTAGCCATTTATGCATGTACCATTCCTTTGAGGCTAATAATAGAGCAACTACTGGCAAGACACATTTTGTATTGCAGCTCTATCAGTAATAAGTAATTATGAAGTCCAACAATTATACCGACATATTTTGACGTCAACCAATGAATGAAATTAAATTGTAAACTATATAAAAAATATTCTTAATACTTATCCACAATAAATTTACTGCAAGATGCCAATGTAAAATCAAATAAAAAAAGGAGGCATAAAACATAAATGCATAAAATTAGAAATCATATTTTTACATATTCTTTAATCAAAAAGGTATTGCAAGCATGTGTTAACTACAGAGCAAGAAAGCAATGGGGTAAATACATATTATAAGAGCCACAAAAATACTTACAAAATGAATTCTTGACAGTAGACCTGGAAAAGTTTTGAAATGGGTTCAAGTATATTGAGGATTTTGAAGTAAAACAAGGAGGTAATATACATGGTTTAATGAGTAAATGCTTTGATGAAGAAATAAGTTTTAATGAAGCCATGAAATATTAGAATTGAAGTACTTTTAAGGACCAAATACTACGAACGCTTTACTTCAAAATTTCTATACAACAACGCATTTTCCACAAGTATCTGGAAATATAGTTCAATTTTGCTATAGTGAGAAATATGATATATTGCAATTATCTTTCAAAACGAAGTCGCTCAAAAGCAGTTTGTTCATTCTTCTAACCCTTTAAAACACCGATCTTTTTCTTCCTTGTTATATGACAGTAGACATAATGAGGTCTCCAGACCCAATTGGTGAATGCTTTTGGTTAGTTTGGCACTTTCGCTGTTTTATTGTTACCGCTTGGTTCTGTGTTGTATTTCTGTTAGAACGCCGACCGTAATGGTTTCGCGATGCCTGATACGTGGATTCTTTCGATAAAAATTCTGTTGAATTCTAGCTCCTACCCAGTATAAATCAATGCTTCCTGTGTCTGCTGAAGTTGGCGTGAAGCAATGCATTCCCTGAAGTGGGCTCTATACCGTACTGGTTAGCGTAACCACAGATCAGATACATATGTACCCTTCGCACCGAGGGGGCAATTAGGGGGGCTCATTTGTATATGTGAGGATGGAAACAGTTAGGAGCTTTTGTTTAAGAATAATTTGATCTCTCTAGATGGAATAGGTGAGAAGTAAGAGGTAAATGAAATAATTTTTCTAATCTTGGGATTTTTAGGTAGTTTTTTGTCAGTACAATTTTATGTAGGTCAGTCTGTATGAAGGAATGGCCCGCCGGTCTATGGAGCCCACAAGTACGGTGTGGAGCTCACAAATCATATCAAATCATAGCAGTGTAAGTTTGCCCCCCTCTCCCAAAACGTATATTTCTTGTTACGCATATCAATTATTTTGTATGCTACGTATATCAATTTTTGTATAAACATGACAACGTACATTCCTATTTTTATTAGAAATAGAACGGCTGATAGGAAATTCCTTTTCTTAACTATTCCTTTATATGATGTCACCCGAGTCACAAAACTTCGACGGAACCTACTTTGGTGACAGAACTTCCGTAGTCAAAATTAATACCCGATGTTAATGGTACATATTCCTCAATGTTACGCTGTCTCTTGAACATGTAGTGTTTTTTTATTTTACTTGATTACCTTATTCAAAGTGGGTGAAGTAAAAATTTTCAAAATACTTCTAAACTGGTCCCTAATACGAAAATTAGTGGCATTAAAATGTCGCCAGAAATAGAATGTTGTAGCCTGGGAACAACTGATACTTTACCTATGCCTTCATGTTAATGTAGGCACTAAGAACCTTTATTAATTTAACACGTTTTACTGTTGGGTTTTCAATGCCTTGCAACTACTGGCGTGGTGAGGAATGTGTGATTTAAGCTTTCTTTTCCAAGTAAAGGACTCTGGTTACGTGAAATGCCTTGACTAAGCCAAAGGATGCATCATTCCTTGCAATTGTGCAGCTTAGAGTTTTTTTACAATTGCTTAGGGTTGAGTCCTCATTTTACAGGATTTTTAAGGCTTGTTTATGAAGGGTATTAGAATAAAACGTTCCTGGAGTGAATTGCAGGGTATGAAATTTTTAAGCCTTTAGTTTTGTTGATTGTAATTCTCTTGGACTTCCGGGGCCCTTGGAAAGCATTTTGTGAACAAAGAATTATCAAGTCACAAATTCCATCTTGTCAGGTTGTTGCTCAGCTGTGCATGTTGAACTTTCAAGAGAATGCTACCTAGCCTAGCCATCATACCACATTGGTTCAGCCTTCAGGAGAAGGTAGAGATTATGCTTGCTGAATATGACAACAAGATTGTATGTTAATATCACCAACGCAGAAATTCTGGTAACATTTGGCATTAATTCTCTTCCAAAATGTTAATTAACAATGGCTATGTTAGATTAGATTGTTGGTTGTTATATTCATATATATATAAATATATGAAGTAATAAAATTGTACTATTGCAACTGATAAAATTTTTGGTAAAATTGTTATTATTTAAAAAAGTAATTATTCATGTTTGATTTCAAATTAGATTTGTAAAAGTCTGGTAAAAATCACATGTAACACAATTTAGTTTGGTACGTTAATCTGAGCATTAACCAGTAACAATATTAATATTTTCATGTTTTGAGGATTTAATAACCTCTCTCACTTATGAATGGAATTGAAAATTTAATTTAAACATTAAACTTGCCAATGTTTGACAAAGTGTTAGAAATTTATTTAATAATGTTGTAAAGATTTAAAGGTTATTTTGTGGGTCCATTTGATGTCAGGGATAATGTGGGTCATCAAGGATGAATATAAATATAATGGCTGCAGCTGCCTTGCACCATCATCAATTTGGATTTGGATTTTCAATGATTTGTAACTACTGATGTGTAAGGGATGTTGGGAATGTAAGGTTTAAACATCCCTCTCATAGAAAAGCACTTTGTGGTTGTGCAAAAATTAGTGCCTGAGTTGGCAGTCAAACTCATATTTACCAGGTGTGAGGCCATCACTTTCACCAGTGCACTGTTAGCCACTACCTAAAATAAAAGCACTGGAACCTTGCTCATCAAACTCCCCTCTACTTACAAGAGTCAAGTCTTTCAAACAAAAATTTATCAAAACATTTATAGTATTTTCACTTAAATGTAAAAATTATTTTAATTTATAAGTGGAAATAAATTTTTTGATGACAATCTCTTGTATGTATTGTAATTTTACTGTATGTATCGTTTGATATTGTATGAATCACAATATACACTAGCTGATGATCTCCATAAATGGTCTGCCAATTTTCAAATTGGGCTTTTTTTTACAATAAGGCAAGTTACCCATTAATATACAAAATAGTTGTCTCATAGTGACATTGTTATAACATAGAGGGCATCCCTTTAATTTGAACATCCTGTAACTTAAACACTTCACAATCTAAACAAATTTTGACGTCCAATCAGAATGCAGTCCTACTGGCTGATGATGCCATCCGCCAACTGGTTTTGTGCCGACCAATTTTACTTGCACTTCCCAAGAGAAAAATTTAAGTTAAAATCTCAAGTGATGCTGTCTTTCATCAAATTCTTAATCTGTGTGTCAAATTCTACATGACATTTTTGCATGTTTAAAGGTAGGATTAAGTTATCGATTTAGAATGTATTAAATTGTAAAAATGTACTCGTGCATATCAATTTTAAATTTTAGCCAAATAAATTTAGGCAACTTTAAATTCAGTGCAGGGTGTATTGAGTTAAGATATTGAACTAAAATTTAAAGTAGATTGTAAAATATGCACTTCATAACTGGAAAAAGAATTATCTAATTGAAACCATCCCAATTGTTGTGATCAATAAATTCTAGAATTCAACCAACTTAGCTTTCAGTGAAAAAAAGATCCACTGCAGACAATATTGGGGGATGATTAAATATGTCACAATAGTTGCTTGATTTATTTATGCTTGTTCAGCAATTCAAAATTTTTGTTTGGGCTTTCTCAGTTAAGTATTTCGTATAAAAAAATTATATCAATCTTTGTCTTTATCTCTTCCAGAAATTCTATGTATTTTAAGACAGATCAGAACTGTGTTTGTGTGCCTGGTGTCACATCCAGCACTTCATCCTCCAGGCTCCCGCTAGGTCAGTGTATTTCTCATTAATTGTTTCTATTGAAAAAGATGATATCGTATACAAATACAATTTCAAACTCTTGAATTTCATTAACTATTAACCGTACAAAACAGCATCTCCATCATGAAATTTACTGACCTTAGGGCATCATTGATGGTGAAACTGTGAATATAATATTTAGGTACAACGAATTCCAGGTAATCCTTATTACTTCTTTTTTAATGAAGAAAACTATGCTCATGTATATTTAATATTCAAAGAGAGTACTGTACTGAAACTGGTCAAGGCTGTTGTTGCAATACATTTGTTAGATGTATAGCTTGCTTATGCCTCTGAAGTTATGCTGGCACCCTTATTAGCATAGCAGGAAGTAAGTAATAATTTCAAATGAAAATATTAAACAGTTCCTAGTCAGTGAAGAAAGCTTGTTCAATTTGTTGAATTATGAATTTATCAACATCTTTTGTGCAAAGGGAGCTATATGTGGGTTATTTTACCTGCATCCAAATGACATCAACATTGAAGACATCAATTTAAGGTTTGTAGCGTGTAGACATTTTATTCTTGATATTAAATCTGGTTTAGCCTGCAATGGTGAAAATAATTTTCTGTTATATAGTGAAGTACCATATGTTGATAGTTTTTGCATTTATGATTAAAGTATACATCATGAAGAAGCAATTGGTAGTCATTCTATTCTGTTATGATCAGATGGCTTGTGGAGGGTGGGGCACTAGCAGCAGCAGCAGTGGTGAAACAAGCCGGAGTAACAGCAGCAGCAACGTCAGCGTGGGGGGTGCCGCTAGTGTCTCCAACTTTGGGGGTGGGTTGGGGCCTCTNTCTTGGAGGGGGATTAGGCCCTCTAGGTGGGGGTCTTGGTCCCATTGGAGGTGGCCTTGGTGGAATCAACAACTTGGAAATGAGACTTCGTGCTGGTATCGAGGCAGACAGACAGTGCCAGGCTGAGAATTGTGCCAAGCTCAAAGCCGTGCACACCGCAGCCACCTACGAAGATTTTCGCCAGCTGGTTATGGGTGAGATCCTATCTGTAACAATAACTGTCTAGGTGTTGTGGGTGAGATGCTAGCTGTAGTGATGACTGTCTAGGTGTTGTGGGTGTTTCTAGCTGTAGTGATGACTGTCTAGGTGTTATGGGTGAGATGCTAGCTGTAATGATGACTGTTTGTTGTTGTGGGCAATATGCTAGCTGTAGTGATGACTCATATTGTTATGGTATCTTAACATTAGAGAAGACTGTCTAATTGTTATAAGAGAGATTGTAGTAGTAGTAGTGAAAATTAATTGTTATAAAATACCAGCAGTATTTGAAAACAAATTGCATTATTGCTCTGGCTAAATTTCATGAACATCACATTTCCTGATAATTTCCTTGTCAAGATTAATAGCATGCATATTGTATGCTATTAGTCTTGATAGAGAAATTATTTTTTAGGTTATTTTATTTATAGTTTCATGAAGATTTTGTTTTGTGGATGCAATTTTTTACTTTCTAACACTTTTAATACATTTTGTTTGATCTGTTGATTGTGTACAATTTTTTTTCCATCAAATGTTACACTCATTCTATGTTTGTGGTTCAGTAATTTTTATGTCTGTTATCCCTCTTCGTTCAGTACTTCCTAATATAGTGGAGCCTCCTGTCCCTGATGGATCTTGGAGGCTGGTCTGTCTGGTGTGGTATTGCATCCTATTGTTTTTAAATGCCTACTTGTGGCTTGGGAACACAAAGCCTGAAATGACTGGAATTAAATGGGAAGTGTGGGTAGTTGAGGCGTGCTTGGTCAGCAGCTCTTGACTATGTTACTGCATGCCTGAGGAGTACTTCTTTGATCTGACTTCTCTTGAGAGAGATACTCTGGTGGCCAAAACGGGAATACTAATTATTTTATGGTATTCTCGATGTAAAAATAATGTTATTATGCACGACAGGATCTCAGTTACGCCCCCTGGACCGTTCTGACCGGCCGAGCAGCTCCTCTAAACCGCGGCCGTCCCTCTGGAACAGCCTGGCCAGCTCTGCCTCTAAGCGGTGTGGTGGCAGCAGCAACGGGGGCTGTGTGAGCAGCGCTGCAGCCCCAGCCGCTGCCGCCTCTCCCCCTCCTGCTGCAACCAATGGCCTCACTGGCAAACAAGTTATACATCACCACAACCATCCTGAAAACTCGCCCTACCCCACAGACGTCCAGTATGTGAGTGGCTGCTTTTGGTTTTCTGTCGAGTGCATTTAAAAGTGAGAGTTGCTCGAAGTGTTCTTTCGATTTTGTGGCAGCTAGTTGGTTACTTTTGTTTGGGAGTAAGTATGTATTTCTTACTTTATGTGTATGTATGACTCTGGTTCATTGCATTCAATTGCAGCATAGACTTAATTAAGATTAAAACACTCTTTTTCAATTTAGCAATAATTGGTTACTTTGATTTGGTGTTGTGTGTTCATTACTCACCTTGGGAAGTATACTATATAACTCTAGTTCAGTACTGTCAGTTATAGCATAAACTCAGTAGTTCAGGTTAATTTTAGGAGATCTAAAGATTTAAGACCTTTAAGTGATTCCCTCGTTTATTTAGTATGCATCACGTGATGTTGTCTCATGCACTTGCTTACAAGAAGTTGTGGTCCATTGCAGGACCTCAACTGCCCTCCCAGCACAACGGAAGGTCTGGTGCAGCTGTGGGGGCGTCTCGACCTGGCCGAGCGTCTGGAGCTGGTGCGGGGGCTG